>QANX01003053.1:10558-151321 GCA_003254975.1 Ochetophila trinervis
GGGTGCGAATGGGGGGAGGCTTGGGGGGAATTTTGGGTGTTTGTAAGAGAGTGAGAGAGGAGGGAAGAGAGAAGAGAAAGTGATGGGAAAAAATAATAATAAAAAAAAATAAAAATAGATGTATTAAATGACTATTTTGTCATTTTAGCGTTAAAATTAACAGAATTTGACTAAAGACAGTGGTAGTTTAAAAAATTTTCAGAACCTGAAAGTCGTATTTAAAATTATATGAAAATATATAGGATGTTTGTAAAATTTTTCAAAATACAAATACGAGACAAATAATTCATATTAAAATATTAATAATTAACATATTTATATAATTTAAATATAGATATGTAAATCATTTGAATAAACTAATTAAATAAAACTACATTATTTAATAAATAAATTTAATAAATATTTAAGTTACTGTAGTATTATTGTACATATTTAAGTAAATGGCTTGATTGACGGGGTTGATCGGGTTGGTTGGCTAATTAATTAGTGATTGCGACACCTTCAATATTCTCGGTTACCCATTACAACAAAACGTGTGGCCATATATCTTTAATTTGTGTTTACATTTATAAAAACCATCCAAATCAATATTTTCATTAGAAAAAAATAAGAACCCTTCAATTTACAACCACAAATGCGTCTCGAAGAAAATTTTGGATAATTTACATTTAAAATTCGATACTTTGGAAATTTTTTTTTTTTTTACCGTACTTTTGGAAAGATTTAATGGAGAATCATAAGTCAGATAGAAACTACATAAGTTGCCCCATTTATTATATATGCTAAATTAATCAATTATTCAAAAGAAATATAATCCTACAACAGTTTAAACTCTGATTTTTCCAATAATAATGAATAAGTTATTTAAACATGCCTTGATTGGATAAAATTATAAAACTTCAGCTATGGCTTAACAATTTTAACACGTACCATCTGTTTCTTTCCACTGAAATTTCCAAGAAAACTTTTCAATTTTTTCAATCCAAAATAAAACTATTCATTTGCAAATGAAATAAATTCACAAGGTGAAATCAGGAGGCAATCTCAGTGTCTCTTAAACAAAGTCCAAAACATTTTGGCATCTTCATTCATTTCACCATATCAACTATGGTTGTAAGCAACAAGGTCTCTCAGGAAACCCATGCAATGATCATAAATTTTCTTATTAAAATATATATATATATATATATCAACTATATGATTAAAAGAGTCTCAGGGAAAAAAAGAGAAATTGTTAACCAAATGGTTCAAAGAAGCTAATAACCGAAAGTCAAGAATGTGGTTACCATGGTGGCTAGAGGGACAGAGATGTTGTCATCTATTACCTCCGTGACTGGAAGAGACTCAACAACTGTTGCCACCATTGAAATCAGAGCAACTCTTTGACTTGTCAATGGCCAATCCAACTCCAAAAACCCCAAAGCTGAGTAATAGTAGAGCATCCTGCATAATCAAAAAGTACTATTCCATGTCAATGACATGCCAATTGATGATGTGGGAACAAAATGGTATGTTTTGAATTTACTTATTCAGTAATGCTACATGTACCAAAATGATCTACCAAACGACACATGTTAAAATATATTATTGGTTGGCATATTCATATAACCTACACATGGATAAGTAAACTTTAAATGAATAAATGAATCAAAAGAATAAACCATTTAAATAAATTTTGGCAAATATTTTGGTAAGTCTAGCATTATTGTAACTTATTTTGGTTAACCCCCAATGACAGTTTGAAACTTACCCAATGGAAACAAAGAATCCAAACGTAAACATGGATATGCTACCAGCCCAACTCTTACTTGGATTGTAAGGAATCTTTATGGATCCGAATTTTCTACCCATTATATCAGCAATGCCTATAAAATTAAATCAACCACCATGTTTAAGAAGTCAAAATGTACAGAGGAGAGGCACAATTTAAGCAGAATTTGGTAAGAGGTAGAGATGCTTAATTACCATCGCCACCACACATCATTGCCAAAGATATCACTCCCACCGGTGATTCTCGCCAAAATGCAAGAGCACATACGATTAATACAAGGACATAGTATAGAGGACCTCTAAGCAACTCCCTGCAAGTGAGATTGACAAATAATCGAAGCTAAGTCACTATTACTGATAATGATCAACAAGAGCACATAGACATAGTATAGAGGACCTCAAAACAACTCCTTGCAAATGAGATTGACAAACAATTGAAGCTAAACCACTAGCTATTACACATCGTTATCAACAAGAACAAGGACTAATTGACATAGATTCAATTGGGAGGAAAATAAAATTATACTTTGGATTTCCTTCTCGAGTCACAGATTTTATGAGTCCATCATCATCAACCAGTTGAAATCCATGTACAACAAGCCTTGAGCAATTCACTAGAGGTACCAACGTGGCGAAGCAGCGAGCCTCGATTGAGTTGCTATTCTACCATCAAAATCATTAAAGGAATTTCAATCTCAAACTCAAAACACTGGCACAAAAATAAAAAAAATTGTCAGAGTAATTTTTGAAGAAAAAACATAAAGTGGGGTACCTGAAAATTGGCCAGGAAACCAAGAAAAGCAACCCAGATAATATGTGAACCAGTTTTCTGCTTAAACTCTGCTCTCAAAATCAAATTTGAAATGTAAACAAGAGTTTGTCAAACAATCAAACTAATACCAAACAATCCTCACTGCATTTTTACATTCATCAAACACCTACAACGAATAACTCTCAAAAAAATCAAATCCATCAGGACAAGAAAACAATATATATTTATTTATTTTTACTTTTTCATGGATTCTATATATTGAAAGACAAAAACCAAATTTGACTAAAAACTAGTCTCTCTTAATCCCCACTTCACTACTGCATATTAGTTTCTTCATTTTTCTTCCTCATACGAAAGCTTTAAAAAAAGGAGCTCAACTCCCAATCTGACTAAACATCCTTTATACCAAGTTTCCCAAGTCGAAATTTTTCAAAATTGCTTTTCTAATTTTCTGTTCCCCAAAAAGGGAGGGAAAAAAAATGAAATAAAAACAGAAAAAACAATAACACTTCCAAGCTGTGCCGCCTTAGTAGTCTTTAGGCTTTAAGCATCAGTAAAAAACAGAGACAGAGACAGAGACAGAGACAGAGAGAGACCTGTTGGATGAGATTCCGGCGGGTGAGATTATCAAACGTTAAAACGAGAGCGTACGCGCCGCCGAGTACAAGAGCTGTAGCTCCGGCATCGCGGAGAACATCTCCGGCGCCGGCGCGTATGGCGCAGGTAGGAGGAGCGAAGGAAGGGGTGCGCAGAAGACGATACGGCGCAGGATAGAGGAAGCGGAGAGGGGAAGAAGGGAGGGATAGGATGAAGTTGGAGTTGGAGGTGGTGGTGGTGGGACGGAGGGGTTGGCGTAGGATAGAGAAGGTGGGAAGGCAACGAGGGGTGAAGGATAAGATGGTCATGATGGAGAAGACGATGGGTTTCAGAGCCCGGTACAGTGTCTCCTTTGGGAAAATTCAAAACAACTGAAATATTTTGTCTCTGTCATTTCAAGGTTACATTTTTAGTGTGTAACTTTTCTTTTTTCTTTCTTAGATTCTCTGACTTGTTTTGTCACCTCATTTTTCTGTTTTGACCCAGGTGAATTTTTTCACCACCTATTTATGTACATATAGTATTGCACTGAAAACAAAATATGTTATGGAAAACACAATAAGACGAAAATATTTTTGACTTTTATAAAAATTAAATATGAAAAATAAATATTACTAGTTTATAACTAATAAGATTAAAAAAGAAATTAATCTTGCTTTGTCATTCAAAAGTGTGAATCGCCCTTCATAATTCAAACAATTTTTTTTTTAATGATAAATCATATGATAGGTTGTGTGTAAATGTGCACTGTCAAAAACTTAAATCCAAGTCAAAATAAAAATATAAACTTTACAAAATAATTACTAAATGTTTAATTATAAAATGCTTGTTGAGTCAATATCTTTTAAAAACATATGATATATTGGGGAAGGTCCATGATTGAAAGTTAACAACAATGGTCATTGTTAAATGTCATCTGAGTTGCCTTTGAAAAGACGATTAAATTTAAGACAATGTTTAATTATAAATGGCTTATTATACCAAGTTTTTTTTCTTTGACATGATATATTAGGAAGGAAGGTCCACAGCTGGAAGTTAAAATTAACACTGATGGTCATTGTCATTTGGATTGTCTTAAAAATTCAATTAATTTAAAAGACGTTGTAAGCCATCATTGCTTGGTTAAATTGAAGTGAAACACCAATTTTCAACAAAACAATACACCAGCTCGCACTTATTGCTTGGTTAAATTAAAGACACTGTGAGGCATTGCAAAACCAGCACAAAACCAAACTATCATTGAGAGAGAGAGACCATATCGGGATTGGTGAGGTAGATAAGCTTTAAAAATGCCCTCATCAGTGGTTCATTGTCCTTAAAAGCATAAAACGAGTACATCATAAGAACAAAGCAGTTGAAAAAAATTTGGTTAACTATTTAAGAACATTTTAGAATATATATGCACTTAGATAGGACACATTGAAATACTTCATTTGCTATTTTAGCAAAAAACATTGGAACAACTGTTGCAATCAGAAGTAACAAAACAAAGTCTGATGTGCTAAAAAAGTTTAACAATTTGGTCACATGATAAGTAGTATTGTACCTGTATTCCTGCAGCTGTGACAACAAGAACCACATCAGTACCATGGTGTGTGGCTTCATGAATGGCTTCCTTTGCCACAGCTGCAGGATCTTTCTCATAGCCCTTTCGAAAGATAGGAATCTGACAGTGGAAATTGGTAGCAAGTTAATTGTCACCATCCAGATTCTAGACAATGAAAATCTTATTTGTTTAACCATTAGCATCTCCAACTGAAGAGAACAACAAATCTATAGCGGTATACCTGAAGCCTACGTGCATGAGTTCGCAGAACAAACTGGTTAAAAGGCATGCCTTTTGATTATAAGATATCCTTGTGAATGAGGCTGACTTTTTACCTGCAAGACCTACTGCAACTGCTTCACAAAGCTTCTCGGCTATTTCCTCAGCCTATTAAATGCCACCATGCAAAGCTCTGATTAGCTATCCCCATAAACTGATACTGCTGATAAAATATATTTCCAAAAAAAGCAAAGAGAGGAACAAACCACATTCTTGGTCATGAGCCTATTCTTAAGAGCTTTTAAAGCAAGTTTGCCTGCAATACTGGACAGGAAAAAGAGAAAAAAAAGGCAAAAGAAAATTAGGTGCATTAAAAAGATGCTGACAATCTATTTCAGGTGCTTATCTAAAAACTAAAATGAAAATGTGAGCCATTTAATGAAAAGTTGGAAATTGATTTGATAACTTGGTTCAACAAATAAATTTTCAAAATTTGGAGCCCAAAAGTAGAGATGAAAGATTTATTCACTAAATACTTGAGTTGACCCTTATTCTGATGAAGGAAAGAAGAATTTTTAGTTTATATTATTATCATGTTAGTATATACCAGATGCATGTCAAATTCCATATATAAGCTACATGCATATGAACATTTATCCATGAACTACAGAATATCATCTTACTCATTTGAAAAAGACACTATTTTTCACTTAGCTCAAATGAAAAAATAAAAATGCACACGCTCTATGGAACAAAGATGTTTAACTAAGAATCAATTGTCGACCACAGTATTATTACAAACCAAGTCAAAGACATACAATGAAGTAAATTAATCAACTTACTTTTGAAACATAGACAAAAATCACCTCTTCTTAGCTGGCTTGCTATCATACCAAACTCTTTTCTTCTTTGTTGTTTTTTTCTTTTGCTCTGCTTTGGAAGCCTTTGCTAACTGCAGTATCTGTTTTCTTCCCATCTTTTACTTCTAAGCTTCTGATGCTCATCAAAAGCCCCAATATTGGAACTTGTATTGTGTTTGGCATTAAAGGTAACATTCAGATAACGTTCTTTAGTATCAGCACAATTATCATTGGAGAGACCATTCTCCAATCTAGGGGATTCTCTACTATCACAATCCTTACCGTCACATGTCGAACCGCCTCGACTCTTTTTCCTAATTCCTGCCTCAACTCCATTCTTTTGCACCTGCCGTTGCTTCCTACTGTTAGATACCGGCTTACTCACCTGCTTTGATTTCTTCAGTTACTCAGCACCAGCTTCAGCCTCCTTTCTAAGTTGCCTAAAAGTCTCATCAAAATCAACAGACTGCCTGTTTAGGATCATAAATTTTTGAAAATTCACGCTTCATCATCAAAAGCACTTCATCCATGTACATGAGGTGGAGGATCCACTGATACACAGCAACAAATTTAAGGCCTAGCTATTAAGGGAAGTCCATTTGATGGTGTCACCAGATCGTTCCTCTAAAAGACAGGATCGGATCAAGTTGTCAATAGGCGATCCTTTAAGAGCATTTCCAAGTTCCTTGCATGTTCAAAGGGTTAATCCTCGTCTTGTATATATCAGTAACTGTTCTAACATCTTCTTGCTATTACTAAAAGCCCTGCAATTATATACACCAAAACACAATTTAAAAAATTTAATATCAGTATTTGATTTCATATAACAATATCACTATTTATCTAGTAGTTCCATAAAAGAGAATTTATTAGTCTTAGCACTCTCATTGCATAATGCACATTCCTAAGTCAACTTGTGAATTGCTTTCATGCATGAATTGCATTATGGAATTGGAAACTTACTTTGTATCAAAACTTTGACTAACATATAATTCAAAATATAACTCAATCCTCCAACTAGTCTTCACTGCTCATCTACTATAAATTACAAAAATAAGAAGAAACTATAAAGGTTAACTTGAATTAAAACTTTCAACTTTAAATTAATCCCGAACAGGCCTCCTGTAAAAAAAGAAAAGAAAAAAATATGTTTCATGCACCTAGCACATTTAACTATGCTATAATGTCTAATAAGTTTATTTGTTGTATTCTAATTAGGACTGGAAGGAGTTAATCATCTGTTATAGACATAAGCACACATAAACTACTTTAAAATATTTTTTTCTGGAGTTAATTGAGAAAAAAGAAAAGAGCAATATTAAACTCAACTCAAGATCCTTTAATTTTCTCAATTTAATTTTAAAAATAAAATAAAAAATATAATTCATAATGATGGAGTCATGTATGCTATCAGTTGCCCAATTCCATTCCATTCTAATATAAATGATAAGAAAGTGACTATTGAACTACATTACAAATACATACATATATATATATATATATATATATATTTCCATGACAAATTCCCATTAATTTCTGTTTAGAGGTTGAAAATGCTGCCAGTAAGCCAGTGTTGCCAGATTCAAAAGCAACTATTACCTGTTCATGAAGCATAGCAGAATCTAGGACATGGATTGTAGTACATAGGAAAGAATGGTAGCTACACCTGCAGCTAAATGCTCAACTAAAACAAGTCAAATTGGATGCAAACAGACCCAGAATAAGAGATTATATTCAGAAAATACCCACACAAAAATGGTTTGTTTAATAATATTAAAAAGGATTGTATGCAATTGATTAATCAATATTAAAATGGTTTGTTTAATAATAATAAAATAGGATAAATTTCACTTTAACCCTTCCATTTTGGATTTTTGAAAAATTGGAAGGATAAGTTTCTTATTTATGTGCTATGGTCCTATTTATTTACACCAGACATCGATATATTTTTTCATAAAAAGCTTGTTCTATGTCGTTTGGTATGCCTATGCCTACCTGGTGCTTAAGTACGGCCAGAGTTTTAGTATGCATCATTATGAGATTGAGGAATATAACATAAATGGATGGTGGGATCTCAATGCTACCACATAATATTACTTAACAAAATCAAGTCTAAGTGTGGTGTGTTCAATTAGAATTTTTGGAAACTTTTGTAGACTCTTTTAAATTATAGAATTTTGTAGATTTTAATTGACTTTTGTAGAGTTTACAAAAGTATGCTTGATTTTGAATGACTTTTATAATTTTTTTTTAAATGATTTCCATAAACTTTGAACGACTTTTATAAATTTTTTTTTAATAACTTATAAATTTAAACGACTTTTATAGACATTTAAGTTTAAAATTTTTTATATTATTTCATATAGCTACAAAAGATTTTTATACCTGTTGATTTTCATTTTAAAAATATTTTAGCATATTTTTATTAACTTTTAAATATAATATATAGTTCGTAGTAGTATAATTATATTTTTTTTACCAATAAAATATTTTTTAACAATAAAAATATAAATTATCTCAATAAAATAAATTTATTTAAAAAATTATTTACCCAAATTCATAATTTTTTTAAGTATTTAAAAAAATATTATATATTCTACTTTTCATATTAACCAAAAGTAAATGAGCAAAAATTTTTTTTAAAAAAAATAACAATTTAGGTTTTTTCTCAAAGAAAATTATAGATTTATTGTATTTTGTTATATTTATATATTAAAAAAATAAAAAGTTGCATTTATATAAAAAAATAAAAAATAAAAACTATTATTAATTATTAGCAAATATATAATAAAGAGAATAGAAAAAAAATCCATAATTTTTTTTTGTTAGACTTTGGTTTCGCAATAAAAAATGAAATGAAGAAGAAATAAATCCAAAATAATGTATAATATAAATTTAATTGGAATCATTTAAAAAATATTTAAAAGTCTATAAAAGTTTTAAAGTAGAGTGAGAAATTTTTTATAAGCATAAAATTTCCATTTCCAAAATAATGTATAATATAAATTTAATTGGAATCATTTAAAAAATATTTAAAAGTCTATAAAAGTTTTAAAGTAGAGTGAGAGATTTTTTATAAAATTTCTATTTTTGATTAAAAAATCTACAAAAAACTTTCATTTATAAAAGTTTAAAAATCATTGACAAATTAAATACTTTAAAACTTGATAAACTTATAGAAAATTTTAATTGAATACTCATGACTTTTAATTATTTTTTTAAAAATTTTAAAAGTCTAGATTTAATATCCTATGACTTTATAAATTTTTTAAAAGTCTAGATTGAATATATATAAACTTTTTAATTTCATAAAATTCTTCTAAGTCTGGATTAAATACACCACTTTATAATAGTAATATTTTCAGTATTCATCGATTTACACACTATTAGAAGTAATACTATGATAAGTGCCATATATTATCCCCCAAACTAAATTTCTAATGGGGATCCATATGATTACCTTAGCAGCCAGCCAATCCGCGCTGCACACCTTTTTAGATCATAGATTATTCGAATCTAACAATAACTCTAAATATCAATTGTAACAATCAAAGGAGTAATTTTTTTGAAAAAATAGAATACCTGAAAAAATTCCTTATATCTAATCATAAAGAAACAAATACAGATGAAATTTAGTTGTTCTAATTAACAAGGAAACAAAATTTTAGAATACATTTAAAAGGCCACAAAATGGAAGAAAAATATAAATTAAAAAAAAAAAAACCCGACTTTAAAAGCAATCATGTTGATGCTTTTTTTCTAGCAAACCGCTGCAAAGATTTTGGTAGTTCAACTTCCTCACTTATCTTCTGCTTTTTTCTAGCCAATTGTTCCTCAGTTCTCTGTTGCTCCAAGAAAGGCCTTTTGGCTTTGGCAACCATCTCTTTACTCTTCACTGCTCTTTTACTTGGTTTATTTCTTCCCTTGGTTTTCTTTCTCAACGCAGTGCCCTTGGCAGCTTCAACTGCAGCTTCCATCTCAGCTTCCATTTCCTCCTTTGATGGCTTCTCTTTCTTCCTCGATGCCTTCACCAAACCAATCTTTGTCGGATCCAACATAATCGTCTCAGGTGGGAGCTTGTCAAGAAGAGAGCGCACTTCCTTCTCTCTCCGTTGTTTAGATGTTTCGAATGGGTTTGCCACCCATGAATCGAAGTTCGGCTCTCCAGAACCAGGAATAAGAATACTAGACCATCCCATTGAGTGCCCTGTGCACAAAACATCTTCATAGGGTCGAAACAACACTTTTCGTATCTGATAGCCTTTCGCCATTGAATGGCTCATATATCTGTTATAGTTTTGAGTACTTGAGAGGTCGCCGAGGATCTGTTCAAACGATCCAGTTCCGCGAGCTAGCAAACCTTTCTGACTGAAATCTAAGGTTTTTGCATGGCCAGGTATATTTTGAAGCTCAGAATCAAGTTTCCTCAAGTCCCAAAGTTTAATTTTCTTATCCATCGCAGCTGTGGCCATGATATGGCCATTAGGGTGGAATGCCAACGCTGAGATGGGGCCACGATGACACAGCATCTTGAGAAGAGGAGCAGCACTTGTAGGCTTCCACATACTAACTGTACCACCTGAATGACCCAACGCAACTACCCCATTGAATGGATTCACCTGCATCACATCCGTACGACCCATGCCTGTCCTATAATTGCCAATCATCTGACCCATAGTAACATCCTGATAATGAAGCTGCCCAAATTTGTTTATGGATGCTAGAAGGAAGTGGTTTTTCAGAAACTGAAGCCTTGAAACTGCACCATGTTCCTACAACATATGAAAAAGTATAATTTAGTTCCATATAGCTGCATTTTAAAGTACAAATGAAACAGAATTACAAAAACCAGGAACTTTTTTCAGTTGTCACAATACAGACATCGACTGGCAACAAACAACTCCTGTTTAGACCAAACCATATTATCATCGCCAGATTTGTCTCAGGAACTGAAAGCCTAAACCAAAACACCACATGAATCTGGATGCATGACCTATTATCTGTGGCAGTTATTTATCCCCCGGCCCTATTGACCTCATTTGACTTGTTTAGGCAATGAACTAAACTAAAGAAATTTGGGAGTGCGATATGGTCATTGTTTCTATCAGCGACTATAAAAACGCACTTCAGCTAAGTATTTTGATGGACACAGTTGTGTATCAAATTAGTTAACCTGTACTGACTGTTCCCGTGATTAACATTATAAATGGAACCAATGCACTGTACCTAAATTCAACAGACATGACAAGAAAATAAAGACTTGCTTATATAATTAAAAAAAAATTCTCTCATAAGGGATTTCCTGTCCGTAATTTGTCCAGGACAAAGGGTATCTAAAGTTGGACAGACGTAATAAAAAAATTCACACGCTTATCCATATTTGGATAGGCGTTGTAAGTCCTTGATGAGAGAATTACTATATAAATAAATAAATATAAATATATATATATATATATATCATTATAAAATTTCTTAACTACAGACAAAAAACAGTTCTATAACAATAGTAAACTAACCTTTAAGCAGTGAAGTTCTGTGCCATCCCTGCTATAGATGTATGGATACCTGCCATTATTTAAATTCGTCCGCTAAATTATTAGAATATAGCCACATAATAAAGTAACAAAAAATCTTTAATAATGCTGACGGTTTAGGAAAAGAAAGCACATCTCATATATATTCTAATTAGAAAACAACAACTTATATGGAGCAAAGAATTCTGTACTTTTTCTGGGCTGCAGCAAAGAAAAATTCATTGTGCAAGAACACCACATCACGTACTGTTTCTCTAACCTGAAAGAAAAAAAAGTAATTTACAAATTTCCAATCAAACCCCAAAGTTTGAATTCAACAAGCATTTCAATTGAAAGGAAAACATACATTAAGGAGTAGATTTTCAATTGTTACGAAATAAAATACATCTAAAAGACAATGAAATTTTCACAATTAAGTTGTATGCCTAGAAGGTGAAGACTATCATAGGCCCACAAGATAATTTGCAAATATTTCTCTAAAGCTGCCAATGTGGAAAAGACAAAATTAAAAAAAAAAAAAAAAAAAGGATAAAATCTTTTAACAATGACCTTGTTGTGCACAGGTAGTTATTCACCACATAATAGTTAGGTTTTTCACGTGTGCACTCCAAACAGACACTTTATAGCAAGGGGTGGACCCGTCTCGACATGCCTGTGTCACTGGCAACTTCAATTATACCAATAGGAGAAATATTATTTTTGCACTATGGCAACCTCATATTTTATGATTATATATTATTAATTTATGTTTTTTGTAGTTTTTTAGCAGTTCTTGATTCGTTTTGATTTACTCTTCCGTCTTTCTTTAATTTGACAATCACATCCTGTTCCACCTAACGGCTTACACTTCATCTCAATTTGGCAAAATGCCTATAGCCAACATTTATCAGCAAGATCCAATAATTAGAAGGACTGCCGCAGCACTAGTCCAGCAGAAGAGTTGGTGCTGCTAAACCATGGAAAATAATTTGTAAGTCACTTAGGAGAGATATAATCATCTTTAGATAGATGTTTGATCCATTTACTATCAACCAATATTCAATTGGATTGGTCTCAACATTGTAACAGTATCAACAATTTTATTGAATAATATAACAAAGTTAACATCCGATTCACACATTATGCCACACTACTCAGATCTCCTCAAGAAACAGCTAGACGTGGAAAGACTACATACCTGAAACTCTTTAACTAGTTTCATATTCTTCATGTCCATAATGGCTAGGTGGCCCTTCTGTCCTCCAACAGCCATATATCTACCACTTGGAGTAAAATCCATCGTGTATGGACCGAGATCTGCAATAAAAGTTGTAAAAGAGAAATAAATGGATCAAGAAAATAACTCTAGATAAAAGAATTGCATAACATAGAACAAGATAGATCGTTGTACAAAAAGTGTATATACACAGAGCTGGGTCAAATAATTTTAGGTTGGGAATGTAACATTTAAGAAGGATCAGAGATAGAAGCCATGCAAAGGTTAAGCCTTATTTTTAGTTTAAATAGTAATGGCATTCTGTATTTCATAATAAGTTAAAACTACAAGGTAGAAATTAGATTCGAGCGTGAAACTTCACAATGAATTAGAGTTGCATGAATAGTAGAAGTAAACTGCACTGAATTGTAACACACGCATAACATGACAAAATGCACACAAACTATGATACTATTTGAGGCTTGACCATAGATAGAGTTAGAATGGTCTAAAGTGTTACATAGAGACAGATATATGCAATTATTTGTCTAAAAATCATTGGAAAGCAATAACAAAGCAGTTATTAACCTGGTAAAACAATATCATACTGATTCCTAGTGCTTAGGATATCCACTTCACGAGCAATTGCTTCCTGTTTGATTGTCCATGTCTTCTCTATACCTTCGGCCTCCAAATAGCCTCCTTCACTTGGCATAAGCCACTGATTCAATATTATGGAAATGCATTAATAAAAACTATAATGTAATTAGTTTGTAGCTTCAATTATAGATGACTAGTCAATGGAAAAGATCTTCTTGAAAAAATAAAACTTAACTATCATAAAAAGATAACACAGAAAAGAGAGAAAAAAAATTATAGCATGAAGCAAATTCCCATTGAACTTACAACAGAAAATACACATAATTATGAATTAAATTCAGTTTGAAGATTTTTATTTTATTTTATTTTATTTTATTTTATTATTTTTTATTTTTTTTTGGGTCTTCTAATGTTATTAACTAACTTAATCACATTGAACAAGAATTCACCTTCTCAGCCTTCGCAGCCGCTTTTGCTGATTTTCCATACAAATCCTCTCTAACAGAAAGTTGGCCTTTCAGCTTCTTATCTTGCAAGACCTGAAAATATGGTTTTTCCATAATAAAGTGAGACATTAACCAAGTAATGATCTCATGAATACTCAAACCTATCACTCCCATTGTACCTCCAAATTAGTGCCTTCTCCTCTAAGATACTTCTTCACTTTAACATCTAACTCATCAGAGATCTCCTGCAACAATTTTTGGAAAAAAATTAAATTAAAAATTGAAATTGAAACAAGTAGAGTGAGCAAATAACAGCTTATTGGCTGGCTTTTCAAGTCACAGTCAGATATAGGAATTCATCTTGCAAACCACATGAAATTCAGAATCCATGTTCATTACACAAAACATTTAAGATGCTAAGACAGCCCAAACAAATACAAATATTCCAACTTAAAGCAAACAAGCTACTAAAAATCTTTGTAAATGTCACACCTAAAGAGCCAAATGCGGTTGAGGTAGAGATATTATAAACACACGTCAACCTAAATAGTCTAGTAATTGTTGCAATAACAGCTAGAAGCCAAAGTTCAAGGTGTTAACAGTTTTAAATGTCAATCCTACAAGATGTATGGATAACAAAGATTATTGACAACATACCTGTTCAAGTTGAGGCACTATTGATGCTGGAGTTACGCTTTCCTGTTTCACACCCATCTTGGCTGCTATAACTTCTCTCTTCTTACACTGCAGAATGCTCAGAAAAATTATCATAAATATATAAAACCCATCTACCATAAGTATAAACCAGCAAGCATTTTCCTTATTCAACACTAACAAAAAATAAAAATCAGAAATTCCAGATTGAATTTCATGGTTCAATTCATTAGCCTTTATTATAATGTACATGTAAAGTCATTAAATATTCACTAAATATGCAGACAGAGAGGTCATAGAAAGACCCATACCAAAATTTGCAGTAAAATCTAGAAATATTCAAAGACCCATATCAAATTCCACTAAAATAGAACTCTAAACCCATAAACCCTTAACATACAGAGAAAAAGAAATTAAAAGCACAAAGCATTATCTCAGAAAATAAAGAAAGAGAAAACACAAAAAATAAAAGAGCACCAAGCATTAATTCTGACTCCCATCGGAGTTGGGAAAAGAGCCAAAGATCATAGAAAATCACCGGAAGGAAAAAGAAAATACCTTGTTCGTGAGGATTGAATTCGGAAAGAGATATGAACGGAGAGAAAGAACCGCGCCGCAACAACCAGAGCTGCAGTTCGCTACCGAGAGATAAAGAAGTTGGTGTGGAGATGGAAGTCGGCTGCTGCTGCCGGCGATGGAGGTTGTGGGTGAGATTTCTGGACGAGGTTTAGTGCGTGTTGAGACTTTAGGGAGGGAAAGGGTTTAGACCATTTTTTTTCGTTTATTTATTTAAGGGTTTAAGCGAATTTGGGGCTTAGCTCAATTTTGACATTTTAGGATCCAATTTGTTGAATGGAATTAAATTGAAGTTCAGTTTAAAAAGAATTCATTGGTAATAAATATAAATGACAAATAACAAACTTTTTATTTTTGTAGAGACATTGGTAAATTTAGATTTTTTAATTTTCAAAAATAATGATTTAAATTTTTGATTTTTAAATTGATTGTGGATTAGTCTAATTTTTATTTTTGTAGAGACAGTGGTCGATTAAGATTTTTTAATTTTCAAAAATAATGATTTAAATTTTTGATTTTTAAATTGATTATGGATTAGTCTAATTTTTAATTTGGTCATATAAATTGACAATAATTTCGGCTACGTTTGTTTGCTTTCTTCTCATTAGTCAATACTCCAATATTTTTTCTTATCTATTTTGCTTCAAGCTTTTGGATTTAATCGTTATCAATTTATTTAGTTAAATTAAAAATTAAACTCATCTATAACAAAATGAAAAATGAAAATTTTAAATTACTATTTTTAAAAATTAAGGATTTAAGTTGCAAAACTTACAATTCATGGATACCAAACTGTATTTAACATTATTTTTTAGTGCTCCAGTGAAATGCATTAATTTTGTTGTATTATATATTAAATTTAAATGGATTATATTAAGTTGTACTGTATTAATATTATATATTGTTTATTATTAAATCGTTGTAATATAATTTTTTATAAAAGAATTATTTTTTTCAAGATAAAAATAAAATTGAGTTTTATTAGTATTGGTCTAAATTTCTTAAATAATTATATCAACAAATTAATATTAAAAGTTTCCAATGTTATTTTTAAAAATGATTATTAATATCTTTTTTTTGGTAAGTAATGATTATTAATATCTGAATTATATCAGTAGTGACAAATAAATACCTAATTTTTTTTTCTTTATATTTTAATATATGAATTCGCCAAAATCTGCACCGTTATGCTCACGTGAAGTTCATATTCAGCTCATTTGCAGAGACATTTGCTGTCTTTTCGCTCTAAAAATCTCTGCACCCCTCTCCTTTTAATTTTTGCATAAAAAACAAATTTTGGAATCTCTCTGACATGAAAAACACCGTAACAATGGACATGAAAAAAAAAAAAAAAAAAAGGACACCATTTGTACTTTTGGCTCGCCTGCCACTATTCCTTCATTGCTTAGCCACTCTTTCTTTATTGCTTTTACAGCAATCACAATTTGCTTTGCTTCTTTATATTCCCCGGTTGTTCTTGCAAATCAATATCAGGTGCCCGCACCAAACCTGTTCGAAACAAGTCCCAAATGGAAGATTTGATTTGGGGTTTTGGACCTGGATGGGAATGGAAATGGTTTCTGATTCTTGGCTCAGAATTACTAACCCTCGCGATGATGTTCTTGGCGGAATTAGAGCTTCTGCTCGATGATTGCTGATAGCTTTGTCCCCTGCAGCAGCTACTGAACCCACCCGATGAACTGTGGTCCATGGACTCGGACCTCGATATGCATTGGCTTGCAGTTCGGCTATCATGCCTGAAATTGCTCACCCCGTTGTCGCAGCTGATTGAGTGGCGGAGTGGTAGAATTTGTCACTGAAAGAATACCTCATCGGCGGCGCACATTTCCGATCCCGTCAAAAGAGAACCACCACCCACCGAACCAAAATCGAATTCGTCTTGGGTTTCAATAGCCTGGGCATCTTTGTAATTACTTGCCTTTTCATTCCCTTCGTTGATCTAATTGACAGGGAAATCACAGAGCGAGACATCTTCTTTCGTCTTGCTCAAAATTTGTTTTTTTTTTATGCAAAAAATTAGAAGAAGGGGAGTGCAGAGATTTTTAGAGTGAAAAGACAGCAATTGTCTCGGTGTGCTGCACACGAGCTTCACGTGAGCATAACGGTAATTTTTGGACAGAAAAAAATGTAAATGTGAACGGTACTATACTTTAACGAATTCAGATATTAAAATTAAAAAAAAAAAAATAGTTTAGATATTCGTATGGTTTAGATACTTCCGGAATTAATAATCTTTTTTGAAAATTAACGATTTAAGTTGCAATTCTACAAATATAGATACCAAAGTTGAAATACTGTACTGTGACAAAATTGAAATATTTTATTAAAATCATAGTAACTTATGCTGCATTGCTAAACTGTACACAAATAGAAAGCTCTTCCAAACTGAAGCTTCTGAATCACCTTCCCTTTTATTTTACAGTAAAAAACGAAGAAGAAAATAAATAAATTATAAAGAACGCAATTAGAAAATATTACAAATTCCTTTCACCACTCAGATTTTCCTGAATAAAGTCTTTAAAGAATTTAAGATAGAGAACAAGAAGGCATATTAGGAGGGGGCTTCTTCATGCTGGTTTGCTCAGTAGGCCCATTTTCCACAATGATTACACTGGCCATGCCCCAACTGACATGCCGTTCTAAATGACAATGCATAAACCATACACCTGGCATTTAAACAATTTCACATAGTTTTTTAATTTCTAATATCAATACAATAATTATATAAAAAAACATATATATATGTTAAAATCTTTAACATAGGCAATATGAAATAAAACATCTATATATATAATAATTATCACATCGGAATATTCTAATTCTATAAAATCAGTCTACAAACGTACCAGGATTATCAGCGATGAATCTGATTGCAGCCCATCCATTCGTTGGAACTCCTACGGTATTAATCAGAGGTGGATCAACCAAATTGTAATTTTTTGGAGAAGCAGTTTCATTGAAATTTCCATAATCTGTCCCAACCAAGTAGAAGCTAAAACCATGGAGATGCATTGGATGATTCTGAGCACCCCCAAGGTTTGTACCTTGGAACACTATTTCTACTACTTCCCCATACTTTACTTTTGTCACATTTGTTCCTACCACTGGATTCAATTCATATATTGTATTATTTCCCGATGTGAAGTTAAAATAATGAGGTGGCCTACTCGGAAAATCTGCTGTATAGGTGCCATTACTTATGTTCCTGCAAAAAAAGAAAAAAAATTATATAAAAAAAATTATTTTACATTACTAGCTCGTAATACAACATATGGGTGTTAAAATGATAATTATGAATCTTATATAAAAATAAATAAAAAAATAAATCTTGACTATTGATTATTACCATTTTTCTTAAAAATAAATTAATACTGATTTTAAAAATTTAAATTAAAATAAATTTGAGCTCTTCGTTACTTTTATATTTTTCTCCAATAATGAAACAACCTATATTTTAAATTAATTGAAGCCATATACAAGATAGTCTTGCTCGTGTGTGTGTGTATATATATATATATTATGAGAAACTCTTTTAGAAAAAAAAGTCAATGCATTTTGGTATTCTCAATTTTTTTTGGCTTTGCAGTTTAAACTTTTGACTGTCAAAAGTAGCAGACATTTGATTTGTAATATATTTATTGGATCATGATTGACTTTTGACTAATATACTATTTTTGTTTTTAAATGACGGTATGAAATATAAAAAATTGACTAATATAATATTTTTGTTTTTAAATAAGGGTATGAAATATAAAAAATTTAAAACTAGAATGTATAAATTGCATTGGATTAAATGTATGTTAATACCCTCGTCTACTATTAAAATATTGATCATTTTAATACGAGCTGCATTACCTATAAATGATACAGGGAATAAGCCCATTAATCCAAAGTCAAACAAGATCTAAATTACAATAAATTTTAAACCAAAAGCCTAAATTGTAAATTTTGAAAATCAAGTGCCTAGTTGCAAAACCGTACAAGTCAAAAGTAGTAAAACACAATAAACTTTTTATAAAAACTACCCAAAACAATTTTAGAAGCTACATGTGAATTAAAAAGTCAAAAAAATCATGCAAGCCAAAATAAGAACTAATTAAGCGGATATGTAAAAATAAAAATAAATAAAGAGATGGAATAAGAATTAAACATACCAGTAATATGCATCCAGGATATCAAGAGTTGGGGTGTGAAAGCTAATGTTGGTCAAGCTAGCAGAAATCCTATTGTTATTGGGACCAGCACATGATTGATTAGCACAAAATATTTGATTCACAGCAATGGTGATGAAGATACTTTTAGTGACATTTTTGGGGACATCAACTGGGTAATCTTTGTTGGCCAAAGACTTGATTTTTCTGGTGAAGTTATCGGCTGCATCTTGATCGGTATTGTTAGGAAGGTCAGGGAAAGGAGTGGACAAGGGAGGAGTATAAGAGCCATTATAATGAACAATTGCTGAGGTGCTGTTATATTCCTGCTCAACTTCGCTGGATAAGCTATCAAATTGAAGAGAAACATAAGGCGTAGCAAACATGTAATAGAAACTTGGAGTTTGGTTTGCATTGAACAAGATGTCCATGGTTTGGCCAGGAGTTATCATTATGTAATCTGTGATTATTGGCTTGATGTATGAAGCATCCTGTGCTACCACTGTAAGGCTGTGGTTGGCAATTCCGAAAAACATTTCCTCGTTCATTATGGCATTCACTACTCGTAGAAGATAGGTCTTGTTGTGCTCCACGTGAAGATGATACGTTGTATTCTCTGTAAGAAACAACTGCAGGGTAAGTTTATTATATGTGCATAAATATAATATAAGATGCTATTAATTACCAAAAGCATTCTAATGGAATTCCAATAGAACTGTCACTAAAAGTCAATTATAATAGCAATACTGTATTTAGAGACTACAGATTTAAACCTTGTCATTAAAATAAACTATCTTTTAATCCGGACAAAAATTTATCTATTTTAATTTTGAAATAATTATTCCGATGATAAAACTACTGATAGTAGACCTGCACGGTCTTGGGTTCAACCAGGTTTATGTGAAATTATCATCCCTTTTAGTTTATAATATATTATAATCCCTTGATAATTTAATTGGCAGAATACTATGATCAATATTATTCGATAAAACAATAATTTTTATCACTAAGTTGGACACCAATATATTCTAAATTTTATTGTGTCATTATTTTTTGGTCTAAAAATTGGATCTTATAATCAGTTAGAAAAACTTATACTAATAAAAAAGACCATAATTTTTACAATATAGTATTTAAAAAGGAAAGAGACAAAAATAGGAGGGAGCATCATTATATTTTATCTTAACAGGCGGGCCATTAATTTGTTTTAACATAATTAATATAAATGCATGATTTAAAATATTCAAATAAATATATACCAATGTCAGAGCAGTAATATAAATCTCCTTGCCAGCCGTTGACGGTGAAACCAGCTGCATCAGGTGGTCCAGCTCCACTGGCCGTAGCTTCATCAATTGTTTTCTTTAAGTCTTCGTCGTACCACGATGCTACAATGAATAAAATACGAAACAATAATTAAATAGAATTTATATATATATAAATTAATTAATTAATTGCATATACTCGAATGTTAAACCCACCAATTATATATTTAATACGAAAAAAAAACCTGCTTTCTTTAATTATAATAATAACTTACAGAAAAAAATATATTTTTAATATGGCATGTATGTAAAACTTACCTAATGGTTTAACCATTGAGAATTAATTAAAAATGCATTAATGATCTACATAGGTCGATCTAGTGGTATGTAAATATATTGAAACACTATATGAGCAAAATAAATATTATATAGATTAATTAATCAACTTGTAAACTTTGATTCTTGAAGGCTGAAGCTTTAAGATTAATTAATAAGGAAAATATTTATATATGGTAAAACGATTAGGCCTATATCTTATATGAATTTGGTAGGTAAAGATTGTATTTACCAAGTATAATTGTATTTTCTTCATCAGGCTTGGTAAATGGATAAGTGTCTCCAATAGGAGGTAAAATGACAATAGCACCATGAACAGTGGCTCTGGACCAGTCACTATGAGCATGCCACCAAAGTGTTCCTTCCTCATCAGAAAAGTCAACTTCATAGGTGAAGTTTTTTCCTGGATGAATTGGACACTGTGTAATATTCTCTGGGCCATCTGACCATGGATTCCTTGGCTGCTTCACTCCATGCCTATTGCACATACATACCAAATATTAACAATATTATTGCAAATATTAACTAACCCTTAATTTCAATTATTTTATATACAATCAAGTTCTTATCAGATCGAAGCTAAAACCATTAAACCTTTCTTTTTCATCTCTTTGATCCTTTTAAATGCTGAAATAATATATATATATATATGTGGTTTATAGAATTCTGACAACAAAGTTCATTTTTTTCAAATAATATTTTAATATACTAATAAATTAATTCAAATTTGATCAGTAATTAAATTTTAAATAGTAACTTTTGATGCTTTTTAATAAATTTTATTTTTTTATTACAAATTAAAGGAGAAAGTTTTGTATTCGGAGAGATTGAACTTTTGATTTAAAAGTATACTCTAAGTAGTTTTATTCCTGCACCAAATTTATGAATGCTAATAGTAAAAGAAGACTTGATGCTAAAGTATCGAATCTATTAAAAGTGAGCACGACTCCTAGTTTATATATATACAGATTTATTTTCAACCCTTTGAAAAGTCAAATTGTCCAAAACAATTGATTTACAGAGAAAGAGACAAAATTTGATTAATCAAGATGGTGATTGATTGATTAACATGGATAAAATTATACCAGTGAATAGTAACACCATATTTGCCACCATTATGGACATTAACAAATGCTGTATCTCCTTTCCGGACATGAATGGTTGGACCTGGGAAGCCTCCATTTACAGTGAGTACGCTTTTTGTGGCACATATTCTTGTAAAATTCTTCTCCTTAAGCTGCAGCAATCACAGAGGAAATCTTTTACCAAAAATCACAGTGGAAATAACATGCATTAAGTCATCTGCATCTTTTAGGCTCGACCAGACAATTTATATCGATCCGGCGTTAATAGGACCATCTTATTATCAGTAATAGATGCTCGATCTATTACCAGTAATATACCATCACGGAGGCTAATACAAATCGTCCATGATAGAGTCTATTAATTTTAATATATATGATAAATAATATTAAAAAATATATAAATTAATAATAATAAAAAGAGCATGTATATAATATATATATATATATATGCATGTGTATATGTATATGTAGTATTTGGATTTTATCAGCTTAAACTTTTAGAATAAATAGTTATTCAACATGATATCAAAGTCAAAAAATTTAGCTGTTAAAAATTCAAAACTAAATAACTTAAAAAAAGAAAAGAGATTGAGCCTCATCTTATAATGAGCGAATCCAAAGGCTATAAAATCAATTTGCATTTTGAGACTTAGATCAAGAATTAAAAATCTATATATATGTAAAAGAAAATTATGTTGTGCAAAAATATGCACTTTTTCATTAACATGTTATCACAACAGTTTCATCATTAATAAATTATTTTTTAATGATAAATTTATCACTAATAATACATTGTTAGTGATAATTTGAATTTTGAAAAAATATAGACTTTCGTACTAATTACATGAGCTCCGGAACTCATTAGAAGAAAAAAAAAACACTTTCTATTAAATATAACAAATCTCTACCAGTAATTAACGACCAAGTTAAAAAAAATGCACCAAACTTATGATCATAAAACATAAATAAATATATAAATAAATAAAACCACTTGATTCAGCATTAACAAAGTAATAATGAGGGTAATTAATTAAACTTACAATGAAACTATAATGATGGACATTTGCAGCCATGGAAAGGACCAACCCATCCAAGAATAAAAACCCCATGAAAAACCCAATGATGAAACCCATTTTCTTCAATCCCATTACTACTTCAATTTTCTGATAATAAAATCTTTCACCTTTACTTTGTCCTTGTGGTTTTTCTAATTGAGTTAATTGGCTATTATATATAGACAACTTAGAAAGATTCAAACCTCTTTTGAAAAATTATAAGACCAAAGAAAACAGGGAAACTGCATGCGGTAGAAAAGTCTCGTACGTACACTGTATATGTATTTTGAAATGAGAAACATTTGATTGTGTCCAATCAATAATAGTAAGAATAAATTTTATCCCTTTCCCTCTAAATTCTAATCCAATGAATACAATAATTATTGATTTTTGTTGATGGGTAAATGTCCTTATGGTTGGGGTATATATGGAATTCTATAACAAAGTAATTGTCAAGAACATACGTGTTTAATTTATAGTTAACTAGTACGTATAGAATTGATCGATTTAGTTTTAACCAGCAGTGATCAGGTAATTATTATTAACTTTCCTAATTCACTAAAAGACTATGTAGTCAATATCAATTATATCCTTTAGCAAATAATATGCATGGTGATCTTCTGCATGAATAGACGCTAGCGTACGTTTGTTGACCAAAAACAAAAAACAAAAATGGTTAGGAATGCTTTCGTCCCCACTAATAAAGTGACTTAATATTCTTCAAGCTAATATTACAAAAAATAATAATAATAATAATAACTTTTTAAAGATAATATATATATATATATTAAATTTGTCAAAAATTACATTCTAACATGTACTGAAAAATAAATTAAATATTCGAATTCAAAATTTACAGCTCTATACTATAATAATTACAATCTAATATTACTGTTTAAAAATATTTAGGTGAACATAAAATAATAATTTAACAATAATGTTGTTCATTTATCTGGACAAATTCTGATAATAAGTATATTTTTTTAGGTGTATGTGTTTGAGTCTTCCACGTGTATATATATCTATGTATATGTATAAAAGGAAAGAAAAAATTGTACATTTTCTCCGATTTAAAGGTAATCAGTGTAACTATTTTTAGCCTAGAAGAGGTCGGCGAAATAATAATGTGAATTTAAATTCAAATTTCGAATTAATAATTTGCAATTGCTACAATATTTTGACTAATAAAAGTAATGGGACTCAATTGCCGACATAGGGTGATAGATTTTCAAGATTACACTATTCGAATGTACACATCTCAAGAGAAGTCAATAAAAGAAAGCAATAGAAAATTTTCTTGATATTATCATGGTACATGATAATTCTAACAAAATTTGAATCTAAATCGTCCATATTAATATTATCCAAATGTGGCCGAAATCATGAATCGCTCGAATAGGGTTGGAACCTATGACCACCAAGTCAGTGCCAGAGCTTAGGGTTACTAAGTTGAGGACGAAGCCCAGGACTGCTAAGTTAGAGCTAAAGTTTGGAATCGCCTAGTCAAGATCATACCCGGGATCGTTTAGCCGAAGTCGAAATCCAAAACATCCTGATTCGGACTGGAATCTGAGACAACATGATCAAAGCTGAAATCTAATACAGTCCAATCAAAGCAAAAATCCAAAACATCCCGATCAAAGCAAGAAGCTAAGTGGACGTCAAGTTCACAATCCATGATTCTTTTGGAAAAAACAAATTATAGAGAAGTCAAAAATTTGAAATTTATGGCGTCGATCAATAAGAACGTACAAGCCATCACCATAACTACGTAGATAATTTTATTTACCAAAAAAAAAACAATGGAGATAAATTTGAATAATAATGATTAAAAAAATCACGTCAAGCCAAAAATTTTCTTATTAAATATTACTAATAAAAAAGAAGAAGCAATGAGTGCCATATAGGCTATGATCATAACACACATAATAAAATGCATATAGGTTTGCAAATTATTTTGTTTCCATTACTACAAATAATATAATTTTAAATCGAATAATCATCTGTTTTACAAAGTAAAGTTTAAATTATTTTCAGGTGGTAAACATAAAGTTTATTATGAGGGGATAAAAATGCAATATTTGACTTGAATTCTTTAGGTGCATGAACCAAGAAAAGTAAGTTAATTTACCCAAAAAAAGAAAAGTAAGTTAGTTTCTTTTTTCTTTTTTGTCTATATATAAAACACGTGAGAATTTGTCGTTTATGTTTGTTTCTAGGAGCAGTATTAATATGCATTGCAATGCTTATCCCCTTTTTTTTTTTTTAATTCACCAAAAAAATGCTTTTTTTTTTTTTTTTTTTGTGTGTGTGTGGTTAAAGTTATTGTTCAATGCTTATCCCTACTAGCTAGCTTACAAGGATATACATGCATTCGTCAAAAAGGATATATATGCATTGGGATCCACAATGTGTAAAATAATTGACTCTTGTCAGAGGGAAAATTTAATGCAGCCCGAACATAAATGTTTGGTTGACATGTATGTAATATTTTACGGTGAGCTTCATATATGTATATAAAACATACATTTTATATGTTTGTCAAGTATTCCACTTTCATATTCGCCAAAAAAAAAAAAGTATTCCACTTTCATGTTTGGAACTAAAACTTTAATAGAGAAAAAAAAAAAACCAAAAAATATTAGAGGATTTTAAATTGAAAATTAAAATTAAAATGTTTTGGAGTAACGCAATTAATCCGAGGATTTTCAGCAAATATATATATATATATGAATTAGTCAATGTATATCTTCATAGAAAGGTTTAAATTGTACTTTAAATTGTCTTTAAAAAAAATACCATTTTAATTTGTTGTATTTTTGTCAAATCAGTTTTTTTATTTTATAGATAATAACACTTAATTAATATTAAATTGTAATTAAATAAATTTGAAATACTAAATTATAATATTTGAAACTAGGTATCTGAACTGTAATAATGAGAATCACATTAAAAAAACTGTTAAAAGTTCTAAATGGACTAAAATGAAACCAATTAGAACTCAAAATTGGTTAGAACTCAAAATTGGTCAAAACTAGGACACTTTAAACTTAAAACCCATCAGTGCAATTATCCCAATTAAAAGTACTAAATACAACTGACCCTTATATTAATTATCAATAAATAGATCTTATGTGTCTCTTAGTCATGTCAAAGCAAGAAATTAATCAATCTAGCAGTAAAATGGTTGATGCTATCTCAAATACAGAAAAAAAAAAAAAATCAAATCAAATGCTCTTTTTTTATTTTACTTTACATTTTTTTACTGAAAGAAAATCTTACTGTTGGTGTGTATATATGTATATATATGAAATCTATACAATATAAGCATATATTTTTTTATAGCAACTGCAATAATTAATTAATGCATGAAATGAAATTTGACATATATAAAACAACATGTACCTAATTCACACAGGCACTGCCGCAAATAAACAGAGCCGGCCGGTCTTGGTAGCAAGAAAATATGGATTACTTTTGGGATTTGTACCGGCAAGGAAGATGTTGAAGGAATAGTGAAGAGGATTTGAAGAGAGTACACATTAAAGCAAAAAGGCATAGACCATTAAGACTTTTTATATCAAACAAATTTTAAATTTGCGGTACAATTATAATAATTTTTGAAGTACAAAACATGTACTACACCATTACTACTGTGTATTCTAGTATTTATTGTTTTTCTATTCCCTTCGGTCTATAAAATGGTCAAATTTATTATAGCCTGTTATTTAAAAAAAAATCACAAATATTGATTTTTTGTTTTGAAAAATTATAATATAACTCTCACAATTTCTTTATCATAAACTCTCTCACATATGAATAGTTAAAAAACAAAGTTGATATAATAAAAAAAATTAAGTACAAAATTTTATTGATGAAGAGCACAAATTTTTAGCGTCATGACATTTTTGTTTTGTAAATAAAATTTTTTTTTCTGTAGCGGAGTCATAGGTTCAAAAAGTATTTAGCAGTGGACCGATTCATGCATTTTTTTTTATAACATTTTAAGAATCTGCAATAGGAGCTCATATGATTAAAACTTTCATTTTTCTCATGCGGTATCAGTGGAAATAAGCATTTGAGTTCAAATAAAACTACCAAAATTCGAACCACAACTCTCGTATTCAAAATGTGATAATCAGCTAATTTTTACCACTGAACTACACTCTCAAATACTTTAGCGTCATAACATGATTTAGTCATCTCTTGTTACATGATATATGTAAATAACCAAAGTACCGACTGGAGTACAAGGATTCCAAAAATTATTATAAACCATAAATACGTATATTCTCCAAAATACTTTATAACCAAATCCCCAAAACCCATAAAATATATATAAAATATAATTAAATTCTCAAAATAGCATAACAATATATAATTTTAAACCTTTTGATCAAAAATATATATAATTTTAAACCCATCATCAAAACATAAATATATATATATATATATAGGTGCTATTATCATGATATTTTGATAGAGTTTCAACATGCTTGTCATTAAAATTTATTTTTAATAATAAGTTTAAAAATTAATGTAATTAAAAATAGATTATTGATGACAGTAATTTCAAATTTAATATTAAAAATATATTTTCAATGAAAATTTTAATAAAAATTATATTAAAATATCTTGATAATAACATTCATATATATGAATATAATTTTATCTCATCTAGAAATCCATGTTGAGTTTTGTATTAGAGCCATAACGATTAACCACTATTAGTGTCTCTTTTGCCATTAATAATATTTATTAGTAATGGTATCTATACCGTAAAAACTAGATAAGAAAATTACTATATATATATATAAAACAAAACTGCCATTAAAAACCATAGTTATAAATATAATACATTAATAATATAAAGTCTGATCAACCTACATAATTCACTACTTATTGTAATTATTTTATAATCATAATCATCAAAATCAGGTTTGATATTTTTGGTGTGGTTCCAAGCCAAATTCTAATTGTCCTGAAAGTCAACTCTGAACTCATACCAAAATCAGAACTGATAATCTTTGGTGTCGCTCAAAAGGATCCATTTTCAATGAGATTATTTCAATAAAGATTTCATTACTCTTGTATTAACTATTATAAATTAATATTAATTAATTATTGATCAATGTTATTCATTAAAAATAATATTATTCATTTATAATTGCTAAATGTTTGTTTGATAACGCATTTAAATTTTTTTTATGGTTTATAATTTATAGTTTAAAGTTTTTGCTTAAAAAATAATAAAAACAACAACCAATTTTTTTGTTTTTATGGAAAAAAAAAAAAACTCGTTTGATAATCATTTTTGTTTTTATTTTTATTAATTTTATATTTTTTTAAAAAACTTTACAAATAAATTTATACAAATTGATATTTGATTAATGTTTAACATTGAATATTGGCCATCTAGGGTTTCAGGTTTGGATGCCACCTGGGTATCGATCATGATTGGGCAATATTGGGTATTGGTTCAGACTGGACAGTCCCTGATATTGGCCTCGATCGGGTGGTCTCGGGTTCAACCAGACAATCTCAAATTTTAGCCCTAACCTAGCGGTCCCGAGATCCGGCTCTGGCTGGGAGGTCACGGAGTCTGGCTCAGACTAGGCGGTATTGGGTTCCAACCCTGACTAGACAGTCCTAAATTTTGGCCCCAACTGGGCTATCTTAGATTTTGGCCTTGACCGGACATTCCAGGGTACCAACTCTAATCGGACAGTTTCGTGTTCTTGCCCCGACCAAGCGAGAGGAGGTGCGGTTCTAGATACCCACTCTAATTCGGCGGTCCAGAATACTGGCTCCGACCAAACTGTCCCATGTTTTAGTCCCCACCATGCGATCCCAGATTCCGGCCATGACTGGGCAGTTTTGGTTTCAGTCTCGATCGGGTGGTCCTAGGTTATAGCCTTGTTTAGGCGATCTCAGATTCCAGCCTTAACCAAGCAGTCTCGGATTTCGGCTCCGACTAGATAGTTTCAGGTCTCGGTCCCGATTGGGCAGTCCTGGGTTATTGTCCCTATCAAGCAATCCTGGGTATCAACTCTGACCAAATAGTCCTAGGATTCAGCTCCGACCAGGCGGTTTCCGATTTCATCCCCAACCGAGAAGTCTTGACCCCGACCAAGCTATCCCGGTTGGGTACAGGCTTCAACAGTGAGGTCACGGGTGCTCATCCTGGTGGTCTTGAGTTCCTCCTGCATCCAGATGGTCTCATGTTCCGAACTCGTATATGTTGTTTTAGGTTCAAACTTGGTTCAGGCTGACTTGTATATCGGCACTATCAATGATAAAAATAAAAAATAAAAACTAAAAATGAAAATAAATTTTTTAATAAATAACTCATTTATAGATGAGTGTCAAAAATTTCGGGCAAAAGATTTCATTATTAAAACTTTTTAGTCAAGGATTCAAATTTGGAGCATTTTGCCAGATGGGTTGTTACAAATAATATTTTGTTTCGTTAATTATTTAAAACATTAAATTGCTTTTAATAAATATTAAAATATTTAGAAAACAAAATCGTTTTATAATCCAAAACAGTTTTCTATTTTAAAAGCTCAGAAAAAACAAAAACAAAAAACTTTCTTGTTTTCAAAATTCATAACTAGTTTGGCATTTTTTTTTTCTTTTTTTCAAGAACCGTTTTGAAAAACAGATTGTTTTCTAACTCCGTCTGATACGCCGGAGATCCTCCTCCTCTCTTTTTTCATTCTCTCCTTCCCTTCGGTGTTGAAATTAGTCGGTAATTTTATTTTTATTTTTATTATTATATATATATATTTGGTAGTATCTCTTCTATGCTGGCTTATCTATTGTTTTTGTGTGTTTTTGGATTTTAGAGTGCTTGGCTATTTTTAGATATGGAATTTTTGGTTTTGATTGTACAAAGAGGTTTTGGTCTTCAACTATTTTATCAAATTTTAAGATGTTTCATTTTTATTGAATTTTTATTTGAAATATTTGAAAATATGGTTCAGCTCAATTGTTTTGGTTTGCTTACAATTTTTCTTTTGTTTCATTGTAACTTTGAATAATAAGGACTGGGTTTGCCTGGATTAGTACTGATTGTTATCAATGAAAAAAAAAAAAAAAAGAAGAAACATGAGTATCAATTATTGTCTCAATTATTGTAAAACTCACATTGAAAAAAAAAAAAAAAAAAAGAAGAAACAGGAGCATTCAAGGCTAAAGTTTTGAAGTTTATCAATGAGGATTTGCTTGTATTGCCTCAATTATTGTAAAACTCATTGAAATTTATGAATTAGGATGATGAGGAGAAACAGGAGTATCACTATCATTCACTGTCCATGTACTGATTGTTGGACCTGTCATTGCCTCTGAAAGATTGGGAATTGATGATCAAATTAAGGTATAGGCTGTGCTTGTCTGAATGTTCAAAGCTTGTGTGGACCTTATGGGCAACTGAAGTTTAAAGAATTTATTGTCTAACTTTTTTCTGGGTTATTAGTAATGAGACATGCATTTAAGACCAAGACCAAATAGTAGGTTTATGTTTGTTGTCTCCGTATTATGATGTTAACTATAAGTCACTTTGCCATTTTTAGTCTAAATTACAAGGGAAATAAGTATAATCTTCAGTTATTGATTTGCACTTGTTTTCATATCCCTGTTCAGTCAAGTGTACACTTGGAAGTATGCATTGCATTTATGATATGAACTAGACATAACCTTACTGTCTCTTGATTATCACTCTGGAAGAAACTCTGACTGTTATTTACACGGTTTAGCGTGACAGACCAAATTTAATTTTATTATCTGGAAATTGCCACTTTTCTGTTGTTTTCCTTTTCATATTCATATACCTTATAGAATTATGCAACTCAACGATTTTTCAGTTCTTTATAATACTACTTTTAGTGATAGACTTGAAAGGAGCTTACTTGGATAAAGCAGAGATGAATACGAGAGTCAAAAGTGTAGAGGTGAATAGTTTTAGTTTTAGTGTAGATTTTTCCTAGATGCGTTCGCCTTCTTGAAGAGATGGATCAAATTAACGATGACACTTATTTGAAAGCAGTTGACAGGTTTAGAGATTCAGATTGGAGAGAGATATTTGTTAATATGTCTACGAAAAGAAAGAGAGCTTTGTTAGCTAGGCTTTAGTAAATTTACAAGCTTGTTAGCTAGACTTTGTGTTTCTACTTCACATGTTTAGTTGGATCCAACATAATTGGGTTTTACTTGGATGTTTTAGTGCTTTTGGGTTTTACTTGGTTAAACCTATAAAATGTAAATGATGTTGCTTTAACCTTCTTGTAAATTCAGCAGCATTAACCTTTATAGCAAGAACCTGGATTAACTGTGTACAGACATATAAATTATGAACTAGACCTAAATGGCTATACTTGTACCAACACCAATTTAGCGACCTCGAAAATGTTTGGATTTGGATACGATGGCAGAACAATCCAGTGTCAAAATGGATTACATCGCACTTCTATTGACTGCCAGGTCCCACGTACCACAACTTTAAAATGGTTTTAAACATTTGGCACATGTGTTTTAGCCGTAAGAATCTCTTGAAGAGAGATAAGGAAAATTTGTCTGCACCTTCACCATTATTGCGCATGTAAAAGCATTAGGAACAAGGAGAATTCTACAATACAATTGGGTTTTACTATAAAAATTTTAAAAANACCACAACTTTAAAATGGTTTTAAACATTTGGCACATGTGTTTTAGCCGTAAGAATCTCTTGAAGGGAGATAAGGAAAAATTTGTCTGCACCTTCACCATTATTGCGCATGTAAAAGCATCAAGAACAAGGAGAATTCTACAATACAATTGGGTTTTACTATTAAAATTTCAAAAATGTTATTATATTATGTACAATGTTACTCCGTTATGGATTTTATAATATTATTCTATTATAGACAAGTGTTATTTATCTATAACAGATTAATATTTGCCAGTAATAAAGTAATATTGTTCCTAATAAAATAATATTTTTTAGAATTTTATTGAATACAACACTTTTAAAGAGTGTTATTCTAGCCTAGTCACATAAACAATCCCAAACCTAACAACCTGATCAAAAACAAGACTGGCAAGTGTGATATTCACCATTCTTAACCAAATTACTCAACAGGCAATTACTAGACCTCAAGGTAGGCAACCCACCACACTTACCCATATTGTCAAACACACACAATGCATACTTTTTCATGCCACACTTGGCATAAACCTTGAGTATCATATCAAAATAGTGGGTGAAAATGTAAATTCCCTGTAAACCCTAACGAGCTCATTCCAAACCGTAAAGGCCAAGTAACTATTTTTTTTACATAAACCTACCAATTCCTTCAAATGTGCTTTGGTTTAGTGCGTGTTGAGACTTTAGGGAGGGAAAGGGTTTAGACAATTTTTTTCTTTTATTTATTAATTTATTAAAGGGTTTAAGCGAATTTGGGGCTTAGCTTATTTTTGACATTTTAGAATCCGATTTGTTGAATGGAATTAGATTAAATTACACTGCAATATTTTATGTATAGTTTAATAGAATTCATTGGTAATAATTATAAATGACAAATAATAAAAATTTTATTTTTGTAGAGACATTAATTTTACCATTTAGATTTTTTAACTTTTAACAATAATAATTTAAATCTTTGATTTTTAAATTTATTGTGGATTAGTTTAATTTTTAATTTGGTCATACATTGGCAGTAGTTTCGACTATGCATGTGGTTTGCTTTCTTCTCATTAATCAACGATCTAATATATTTTCTCACCTATTTTGCTCTAAGCTTTTGGATTTAATGGTTATCAATTTATTTAGCTAAATTAAAAATTGAACTAATTTGTAACAAACTGAAAAATTAAGAGCTTAAATTGCTATTTTGTAAAAATTAAGTGTTTAAGTCGTAAAATTTACAAATCATGGATACCAAAGTGCAATAAACATTTTTTTTTTTAATTTTGTGCTCAAGTGATATATTTGATTTTAATTACTATTGATTTTTATTACTATTGGTCTAAATTTCTTAAATAATTATGTCAACAAATTAAAATTAAGAGTTTTAAATTGTTATTTTTGAAAATTAATGATTTAAGTTGCAATTCTACAAATATAGATACCAAAGTTGAAATATTGGATAGTATCATGACAAAGTTGAAATATTTGATAGTGTTATCCCCTTAGATGCTTGGCATTAGGCCAAGGCATGACAACTTTGCCCATGCCGAGGCATTGAGTGGGGGTGTGCCTGTGATGGGCACATCCTTGGTTGAGCAAGGCAAATGGCCGTGTTGGTGGTGCATGGCATGGCATGGCATGGGCGGTGACCCAACGTGCCACTGAAGGGTGCTGATGATGCAAAGTAGGCAGCAGGTTGGTGCGTGGGCATGTGCGTGAGTATGCAACGTGCATGGACGAGTGGTGCAGCCAGGCCGGGCAGCACAAGGGCAATGATGGGCGCTGTGAGTTGGATGCCTGCGTGCTGTGCCAGGGCTGTGCCGTTGCCTGCATCCTATGGTGCCGAAGGGCTTATGCGTGATGGCATTGTTGCAAGCTATGGCCGAGGACTCGTGCAACCTATGTGCAAGTGTGGCCAAGGACTCGTGCAGCCGTGTGCTAAGTGTGGCCGAGTAGTGCACTGCATGGCCTTGTGTGCGGGCATGTGTAGGCACCAAGGATGCAACCAATGGTGTGGCTCAGTGACTTGACTCGATGGTTAGTAATGGCTTGAGCCATGGTAGGCATGGTGGGTTAGTTGGTTGCGCCCAGGTTATGATGGGGCTTGTTGGCTGCAGTCCAAAAACGGGTGGCATACTTGCCTACAATATAGGTTGAGTTGGGCTATGAGTGGGCAGGCAGCAGTTACAAGTAGTGGGTTGGTCTTCCTACATTCATAGCAAGCATCAAGAGACCCTATTGCATGTCCATACATATGTGTAACATGTTGGCTGGTGCCAGCATGCCCTAAGGAGTTGGAGATGTCAACTGCCAAGGCTAGATGACCAAGCCTTGCTATGCCAGGTGTCCTAGCAGCTGGGGTGTTAGCTGCACGATTTTGGCTATATTGCTAGAGTAGCTTGAGTTACCAAGCCAGAAAGAGGCATTGTGGTAATCCTGAGCATACTCTTGGCCAGTTCCTATTCTTATTGAGTGAAAGAAGGAGAATTCTCTGTAAAGACTTGTGCATTGGTTGTTTGTGTGTACATGATTCATTGTGATTACCCTTATGTTGTGTGCAATTGTTGTGTGCTTTTTATAGACTATTGGGTGTTAGCTGACTAAGGAGGGCATCCTTAGGTTTTGCAGGTTTGAAAATTTTAGCCTTTGAAATTGACCCTGTAACAGTTGGTATTAGAGCCAGGTTCAATGGTGGGGTTGCTAATGAGGCCCTGCATGAGCAGGTAACACGCTTGGAAGACTTCATCGGTGCTCCTCCTAGTGACTCGGATGTGAATCTCTCTATTCGTGTGGAACAACTTGCTAAGAATGTCAAATCTTTGCAACTAGAACTTGCTTTTTTCATCACTGAAACTCATGAGAAGCAATTGGTGCATGTTGAGGATATGAGGTCCTTCACCATTATTGTAAAGGAAAGGTTGGTGGCTGTCGAGAAGGATTTGGCCGTGATTTGAAGCTCTGTTCATAGTCTAGTTTCATATCTACAGTGGAGAAATCTCAAGGGAAGGCTAGAGCCAGTGGCTGTTTTATTTGTGATGGCCATCATCGGGATAGAGATTGTCCTAAAAGAGAGAAACGGAATGTTATGGTGGCTTCTTCAGACAGTACAATTGAAGACAACCCTTCTAGAGTTGCTCATATCCAACTCTTGAACACTCTTTCAAGTGAGTTAGTGAAAAAAGGCCTAATGTATGTCACGATTTGCTTGAATAGAAGGAGTGTGCTGGCCATGCTAGACACTGGAGCCACGCACAACTTCTTGTCCCGAAGGAAGGCTCAGAGCTTAGGCTGTGCGCCTCGAAATATACCAGCAAGATGAAGGTAGTGAACTCGAAGGCCTTAGATGTTGATGGTATTACCAGCCTTATTCTTCAAGTTGAGGGATGGGCAGGTAAGTGTGACATGATGGTTGTGTTTCTAGATGACTTTGACTTGATTTTGGAAATTGATTTCTTTATGAAAGCTAAAGCTTCCTTACTGCCATATATGAGAGGAATGACAATCTTGGGTGGGGATTGTCATTGTTTTGTTAGTTGTGAGTTTATTTCCATGAATAAACCAAAGGTGGCTGTGGTTTCTACTTTGCAATTGAAAACTGATGTGAAAAAAGGATACAAAACCTATGTGGCAAGCTTAATTGAGATTAAGCCAGGAAAGGTAGATGAGGTATTTGATTGTGTCAGTTGGGTGCTGGATGGCTTCACTGATGTGATGCATGCGGAGTTGCCTAAGGTGTTTCCACCGAGAAGAGAAATTGACCATATAATTGAGCTAGAACTAGGTGATAAGCCCCCTGCGAAGGCACCTTACAAAATGTCCCCTGCTAAGCTTGTAGATTTGTGCAAACAACTCAATGAATTGCTGGATGCTGGTTACATACAACTGTCAAAGGCTCCTTATGGTGCCCCGGTGTTGTTTCAACTCAAACAGGATGGTTCCATGAGGATGTGTGTGGACTATCAAGCTTTGAACAAGGTAACAATCAAGAACAAATGCCCTATTCCTAATGCATCTAATTTGTTAGATAGGTTGTCAAAGGCCAACTACTTCACTAAGCTGGACTTGAGGGCAAGTTATTGGCATGTGAGAATTGCTATTGGTGATGAGGCCAAAACAGCTTGTGTGACAAGGTATGGATCCTATGAGTTTTGGTTATGCCCTTTGGGTTTACTATTGCGTCTGCAACGTTTTGTAACCTTATGAATGATGTGTTATATGAATTTTTGGATCGTTTTGTGGTAGTATATTTGGATGACATTGTAATATATAGTGAGACCTTGGAGGTATATGTGAAGCATTTGACCAAGGTGTTCTCCAAGTTAAGACATGAGAAACTATATGTTAAAAATGAGAATGTGAGTTTTGCAAACCAGAGGTGGTGTTCCTTGAACATTGGGTTAGCAAATGGCATATTCGGATGGATGAAAAGAAAATTAAGGCCATCAGGGAGTGGCATGTTCCTTCCAAAGTCACCGAGTTGTTGTCCTTCCTTGGTTTGGCTAACTATTACTGTCATTTTATCAAAGGCTACTCCAAGAGTGTTAATGCATTGATAGATTTGTTAAAGAATGAAGTAAAGTAGGTTTGGACAGCAGAGTGTCAAGCCTCACTTGATGACTTGAAGGAGGCAGTATCCACTAAACCGGTGTTGAAGTTGGCAAACTTCAGCCTTCCATTTGAAGTACACATCGATGCCTCTGACCGTGCTATTGATAGAATGTTGGTGCAAGATGATCATCAAGTTGACTTTGAGAGTCAAAAATTGAAGGATGCTGTGCAACGGTTTTCAGCTCATGAAAAGGAAATGACCGATGTGGTGCACTATCTTGACACATAGAGGCACTACTTGCTGGATACTAAATTCACGATGATGACTAACAATGTTGCGAACACCTACTTTAAAACTCATAAGAAGTTTACTCCTAAGCAAGCTCGATGGCAAGAGTTTTTGGGGGAATTTCACTTTGAGTGGGTGCATAGATCGGGAAGGCAAAATTTGGTGGTTGAAGCATTGAGTAGGAAGGTGGTGGCTGAGTATGTGGCTGCCATCACCACTGTGGAGACAGATTTCCTTGGGCGAGTGCGGGCTCAAGCTGCAAGTGATGTTGCATACACCAAGCTGAAACAAGAAATCAATAAAGGCTTGGTGATGAGGTATTGGATTGAGAATGACTTGATCTATGCTAGTGGTGGACAAGTTTATGTTCCTACAGAGGGTGAACTACGGAGGGACCTTCTACATGAAAATCATGATGCTATGTGGGCTGGACACTCTGGGGTGGACATAATGGTAGCTTTAATGGCAAGGTCGTGGTATTGGCCGAAAATGGAACAAGAGGTGGAAGCTTATATGAAGACTTGTCTTGTGTGCCAACAAGACAAGGTGGAAAGGAAACTGGAGGCAGGTTTACTGCAGTCCTTACCTATTCCAAGTAAGCCTTTTGATTCCATTTCTATGGATTTTGTTGTGGGTTTGCCTAAGGTGGCAGGTATACGTTGTATATTGGTGGTGCTTGATCGGTTCTCGAAGTATGTAGCCTTCATTGCAGCCCCTTATGGCTGCACAGCTAACCAAGCAGCTGAGTTAGTTTACAAACACTTTGTGAAATATTTGGGTTTGCCCGAAGACATTGTGAGTGATCAGGATGCTAGGTTCACAAGAAGGTTTTGGACTACAGTGTTCAATTTGTTGGGTTTAAAGTTGAATTTTTCCACAGCAAACCATCCATAAACGGATTGCCAAACAAAGAGGGTGAATTCTTTAGTGGAGGAATACTTGAGACACTATGTGACTGCTAGCCAAGGGAATTGTGTGGACTTGCTAAATGTTGCTAAGTTTTGCTACAACTTACACAAATTCTCAGCTACTGGCCTTAGTCTTGCTAAGATTTCAATTGGACAGCTGCCTTTGTAGCCTAATGATGTTGCTAAGACAAGGAAGATCAAGACTTGTCCAGCTACTTATCGGTTCATATTTGAGAAGCAAGATATGTTGGCTCAAGCTCGGGACAGCTTGGGGAAGGCATAAAAGAGAATGAAAAAGTATGCAGATAAACATCGACATTCGTTGGAATTCAATGTTGGTGATAAAGTTTTATTGAAGTTGACTCCACATATTTGGAAGCAACTTATTGGCAAGAATGTGCATAAAGGGCTGATTGTAAAATATGATGGCCCTTTTATGGTGAAGAAACGGTTTGGAAATGTTTCGTATAGGTTGGATCTGCCCCTAGGTTGAAGATTCATCCTACCTTTCATGTGAGCTTTTTGAAGCCTTTTTATGAGAATGTTGATTATAGCACAAAGGTGCAAGCAAAGAGGGCACTCCCTGTGATTAGGAAAACTTTTGGCAAAGTGATTGATCGGATCATTGATCATAGGGTGCTGGGACATAACAAGCTGAACAATAGAACTAATTATCTTGTTTTATGGAAGGGGGAAAGTGAGGCAGATGTTAGCTGGGAAAGAGATGTAACTCTTTGGCAATTTGAGAAACATGATTTGGATTATGTAAAGACCCTACCAACGGGGACGTTGGCTTCTTCAAGTGGGGGTGTTTTGTTAACCCCTAGATGCTTGGCATTCGGCCAAGGCATGACAGTCTTGCCCATGCCCGAGGCATTGAGTGGGGGTATGCCTGTGATGGGCACATCCTTGGTTGAGAAAGGCAAATGGCCATGTTGGTCGTGCATGGCATGGCATGGCATGGCATGGGCGGAGGCTCAGCGTGCCACTGAGGGATGTTGATGATGCAAGGCAAGCAGCAGGTTGGTGCGTGGGCATGTGCGTGAGTATGCAGTGTGCATGGGCAAGTGGTGCAGCCAAGCTGGGTAGCACAAGGGCAACGATGGGCGCTATGCATTGGCTGCGCCTACATGAAGTGTGTGCCTGCATGCTATGTCAGGGTTGTGCCGTTGCCTGCATGTTGTGGCACCGAAGGGCTTATGCGTGATGGCATTATTGTGCGCTATGGACGAGGACCCGTGCAGCCTGTGTGCGAGTGTGGTCGAGTGGTGAGCTGCATGGCCTTGTGTGCGGACATATGCAGGCACCAAAGATGCAACCGATGGTGTGGCTCAGTGACTTGACTCGATGGTTAGTAATGGCTCGAGCCATGATGGGCACGGTGGGTTAGTTGGTTACGCCCAAATGGTGATGGGGCTTGCTGGCTGCAGTCTAAAAATAGGTGGCATATTTGCCTACAATATAGGTTGAGTGGGGCTATGAGTGGGCAGGCGGTTAGCAATGGTTAGAAGTAGTGGGCTGCCCTTCCTACATTCGTGGCAAGCATCAAGAGAGCCTATTGCATGTCCATACATATGTGTAACATACTGGCTAGTGCTAGCATGTCCTAGGCAGTTGGGGATATCAACTGCCAAGGCCAGATGGCCAAGCCTGGCTATGCCAGGTGTTCTAGCATGTAGGGGTGTTAGCTGCACGATTTTGACTATTTTGCTAGAATAGCTTGAGTTACCAAGCCAAAGAGAGGCATTGTGGTAATCCTGAGCATGCTCTTGGCCGATTCCTATTCCTATTGAGTGAAAGAAAATGTTGGAGAATTTCCCGTAAAGACTTGTGTGTTGTTTGTTTGTGTGTGCATGATCCATTGTGATTACCTTTATGTTGTGTGCAATTGCTGTGTGCTTTGCATAGACTATTGTGTGTTGTGTGTTGGCTAACGAAGGAGGGCATCCTCAGGCCTTGCATGCTGTATTTTGTTCTAAGCTTTTGGATTTAATGGTTATTAATTTATTAAGCTAAATTAAAAATTGAACTAATTTGTAACAAATTGAAAAATTAACAGCTTAAATTGCTATTTTTTAAAAATTAAGTATTTAAGTCATAAAACTTACAAATCGTGGATACCAAAGTGCAATAAACATTNTTAGATTTAAGGCTAGACTTGTAGCAAAGGGGTTTACTCAAAGAGAGGGATTAGATTATAATGAAATATTTTCCCCTGTGGTAAAATATACCACTATAAGAATGATTTTAGCCTTAGTAGCACATTTTAATTGGGAACTTGAACAACTAGATGTAAAGACTGCTTTTCTTCATGGTATTTTGGAAGAAAAGATCTTTATGAAGCAGCCTGAGGGCTTTACTGTTAAAGGAAAATTGGATCTAGTATGTTTATTAAAAAGATCTCTTTATGGCTTAAAACAAGCTCCTCGTCAATGGTATAAAAGGTTTGATATGTTCATTACTAAGATAGGTTTTAAAAGAAGTCAATATGATATGTGTTTATATTATAAAGGTTCTTCTCGTGGTAACACTATATTTTTGCTATTGTATGTTGATGATATGTTATTGACTGGACAAAATGTAGAGGAAATTCAGAAAATTAAAACAAGTCTAAAATCAGAATTTGATATGAAAGATTTAGGGGCTGCTAGAAGGATTTTAGGAATGGACATTGTTAGAAACAGAAATAAAATGACTTTATTTTTAAATCAGAAACATTATTATGATAAAATATTGAACAAGTTTTCAATGTTTATTGCTGTTCCTTCTAGTGTACCCTTAGCCAACCATTTTAATTTGTCCACAGCTCATTGCCCTAAAACTGAACAAGAAAAGGAAGATATGATAAAAGTTCCTTATGCTAATGCTATAGGATCTTTAATGTACACAATGATATGCACTAGACCTGACATTGCACATGCCATAAGTGTTTTGAGTATATTCATGTCTAACCCAGGTAGAGAGCACTGGGAAGCTCTTAAGTGGTTAATGAGGTATATTAGAGGTACTATGGATCATGGTTTACTGTTTAAACATAACAGTGAGGGTGTAACTTTGAGAGGTTATGTAGATTCTGATTTTGCTGGTGATAAGGATAAAAGGAGATCTACTACTTCATACATGTTTACTTTGTGTGGAAGTTGTATCAGCTGGAAATCACAATTACAGCCTATTGTAGCTCTTTCTACTACAGAGGCTGAATATATAGCCACCACAGAAGCTGTAAAAGAGGCTTTGTGGCTGAAAGGTCTGTTAACTGAACTTAAACTATTACATCGTAAGGTAGCAATATTTTCTGATAGTCAAAGTTCAATTTTTCTGTGCAAAAATCCTGTTTTTCACGAAAGAACTAAACATATTGATGTTAAATTTCATTTTGTGCGAGATGTGATTGAATTGGGGCTGTTACAAGTTGTAAAGATTCCAACAGAGTGCAATCCTTCAGATATGGGAACAAAGATACTTTCTCTGAGCAAGTTTAGTATATGCAAAAGGCTGCTCAGAATTGAACCAGGATGATCTGTAGAAGTTCTTAGCTGTGAAGCTGAAGTGAATGTTCTGCTTTCAAGTCTTTATGTATTAAGGTGGAGTTTGTTAGTTATAATACATAAAAGACCAAAACGTACCGTTTTACTAAAGCTATTTTTTGAGGAAACTAAAACGCACAGCTTTGCTGTGTTGCTGCATTCTATATTTACATATTTCTAGTTTTGTAATCGGGTAGATGCGAGGACTGAGAGATTAGGGTTTGGAATAGAAAAAGGGTTTTCTCTTGTGGTGAGAAGCCGATTCTTTGGCTGGTTTTTCTTTTCATGTGGTTCTTGGGATAATCGTTGTAAGGTTTCTTAGAGATACATATGAGAGTTAGGAGTGGAAGAGTTTGGTGATTGGTTTTCAGTCAGTCATTGTAGAATTTCTGTTCTTAAGCTTGTAATCTCCGATTCAATAAGAAAGCAGAGGGTTCCTTCGGTGGAGCTAACAGAGGATGTAGGCAACTTATGCCGAACCTCTATAAATTGTGTCTTTGTGCTTTCTTTCTCTTCTGCAACTTGTTTTCTTTTATTTGTTCAAGTTATAACAAATGCAATGAATGACAATGATTAAGGAATTTAGCTAGGGAATGCGTTTGTTACATATAAAATGCATGTTTATTTATATGTAAAAATTTAAACAAAACATGCATGATGCAAGTATATATGTGTATAACTTATTATATATAATAAGTGGAGTATAATTAGAAAGTTTTCATGCATTTGGAAAAGTAAACACCCAAGAGGATAACTATATAGTTTATATGAAATATGTATGTCTTAACCTAAGCATACTTCCACGAACTGACTGTTTAGTGCAGCAAACTAGTGCGGTCTGCATCCTAAATGAACAATTTTAATGTCAAATACACAAATCCGTGATGCATACCGAATTCAGTATGGTGATGCAACAGTAAAGGTGAGTTTACTGTGGACAATGCTAGTCTGGTTGATGAAAGATTGAAATTAAGGTCTTTGCTTTAATGGACATGATGATACTCAAGGGACCTAACCCGGATTCACTATGAAGTGAAGCAGTTGCTCAAATTTGAATATGAATCTCTTGCAGTCTAAGATAATTTTCTTCTCTTTAATGCTTTGATGGTTAGCCTTTTCTCTTTTAATTTGCTGTCATAATAAAAAGCTTTTTAAGCTTCAGCTGTCTTTTTTTTTTTTGAGTGAAAAGCCTCAGTTGTCTTAACATGTAACATAACCAAAGGGAAAATATATTTGTAATTAAACTCAGACATTGAATATCATAAATATCAGGCCATAGAAAACAGGGACTATATACATAGTGCAATAGCTTTTCCTTTGAAACAAATTATTGTTTTCTATTGTCATATACGAAAGACACCATGCATATGCACTGAAAAATGTATGTTAATTTTTCTTTATTTTAAAATGAAATTTTCTTTAAATAAATTTTTATTTATTTAAGCAAAAAAAGAACTTTAACCCACAAATCAAAATAAAGAGTTGGTTTGACTTTTCATTTAATATTGGAGTTAGTTGCATTGTGACATCTTTTTGTTCAAGGAAATTGCATTTTGGACCCTCAATTTTTAAAGCTTGCAACTCAAGTCTAATCAACATTTTTGGCAATTGGCGTGGGGTCTAAATTAGAAGGTACAAATTAAATGCAAGTTTATGAAAATACAAGTCATAAATTGGAATAAGTTCATTGAGACTCTATTACCAAAAAAAAAAAAGTTCATTGAGACTCCAAAATGCGACCTTCCCAAATTAGAAGGTAAGTACAACTAACCCTTGAAAGAAAATTATAATGTTGTAGAAAAATCTTAAGAATCGTGAAGAACAAATAATGAAAAATAATGTAAGAAACGAGAGATAAAACCAGAGAAAGATGCTGATCTGGTGTGCACACCAGACAAGCAAAATTACCAGTTAGCTTAATTAGTTATGTGTTGACTTTATTTCAATCCAAATGTCATGGTTACTTGTGTGTGTTTAGCTTTCAGCAATTAATTTGTAAGCTAAAATCATAGCACTTTAGGTAGCAAAATCTGTCATTTATTGAAGCATGACTTTGCTGCAAAATTTGACAGATTAGGTAGAATTAACTGTTCAAATTAGTGTTGTATATATATATTTGTCAGATCAATGAAAATGTGTGGTTTTTGCCTGTTTTATTGCATTTTTCATCTGTCTTCTATTTTTGCTACAACTATTCCTTCTCCATCTCTTAGAGAAAGCTTTCAATTTGACCTTCAATCCCTGTTAGAGAAAATGCATAAAAGAAATGAAAGCCCACCTCCCATCAGCTTAAGCTTTTGGGAGAAGTGGAAATTCAATTTGGTATTAGAGCCTAAGGACTTAAGGTCCTGGATTCCAAACTCAACAACTCCACCCAAGAAAAATAAAAAACACATGTTATGACCCAAATGAATCTAAAAGATGTCAGGCCTACATGTGAGGGGGAGTAGGGAGAGTGTTAGAGAAAATGCATAAAAGAAATGAAAGCCTACCTCCCATCAGCTTAAGCTTTTGGGAGAAGTGGAAATTCAACTATCCCCAATAAAAGCTCATTTTGTTTAATGCCTTCTCATGTTCACAAGCTTTCCATGTCAACTCTTTCATGGTCCTATTTGGTTTAGCAATTCTTCTAACATGGCCCTTTGGTGTCTTCCTTATTTCATCAACTATGGATTCATTCTCTTACCTACAAGAATTGTTCACAACATGACCATAACTCTTCACGACATAGATTTTGTTAGAGCGAACATTTTAAGGCTTCCAAATCATCATTCTTCATCTTCTTCTCCCTCTCACATCTAGATCATTCATTTTCCGGCTGGTAGCTTTTTTTGGTGTTGATGCAGCTTACTCTACTCGATCCTTGCTTGAACATAAGGCTCTTAATAACAACATCATCCACATATGCTTGCAAATATGCCTCCATCTTGTTTGACCCCATTGAAAAACTAAAACCTGTGGTGATGAAACTATATAAAAAGACTTGTTGAAGCCATGACAAATCTATTCTTCCACTCGACTTTCACAGGTCCACACAAAGGTCATTAAAGCTCAGATACCATATGTAGGAAACCGAGAGGCTTGTTCTAAGGAAGAAGAATACTCACTAGTTTAATTTCTGCTTCAATTTTTAGAATTATTAAGCTATTTACTATGAAGAGTTATAAAGCTATTTTCTATGACCGGTGGAAAAACATGCTTCTCTACTTGCTCTGTCCAGCACATGTGGCCATTAATTAACCAAAAATATTCCCTGAAACATGCCAAAATTACTTTTTTTTTTTAAATAAGTTACTTTGAAAGAAAGTGACTTTACATTGTGCTTTCAAAACTAAACCACCCTTGCTACAGTTTCTTTTCTTCTGATACGCTTGTAACCAAATTAAAGACTCTTCAAAATAAATTCACTAAACATGCCACAATTCTAACAATGATCTCAAAGGTCCTGTACATGTGTGAGGGATATGTAAGACCATCCTCACTCATGCATGTGCTATATATATATATATCATCCATTAATTAAAAATATTAAATTAACAGTTTTGTTAACTTATTTTATTTTCTTTGTACGGTACCTACCCTTTTCAGTTGCAATGAACTTGGAATTAAATTTCAGATTGAATAATATTAGAAATTCCATATCATATAGTAATTAAACATGATCAATCAAAGATATTCACTCAAAAAAAAATTAAACATAAACCAGAGATGTATATACTAGTCCTATATATAGCTAGCTAGCTAGAAAAGCAGTACCACGTAAGCTTTGCATAAAAGCTTTTAAGTGGAACTAGATTATCTTTATAGGTAAACACCTCTATATATTGATTGTTTCCTTCAAAAATTTGAAGTCTCGCTGTTTGTTGGTTAGGGCTAAGAGTGTCTAGCAAAAGCAGCTGTATTTCATAATGTCTTTCATTAGGACAAGACTTCTTCTCCCTAAATGTTTGAACAACACCTTACCATTCTTCCAAAATCCTACTACCCTGCTAATTCCATGAAAAGGTCCAATGGTGAATAGCTTCTTCCATGACTCCTTAACACCGTATTTACCCAGAACCCATATATCAAAACTTCTTCTTCTTTCTCTACACTAAGAAAAATTAACGATAGCCAAGGAGTCCTTTAAACCAAAGGATAATTGTTAAGCGTAGAATGGTGCGTAATACTACTAGGCAAGAGTGTAGTTATTATGTTCCCACTGCTTAGGTCTACCGAAATAATGGTATTCCAAACTTCATGCTCTCTCCGACGAGTGTGAAGTTTCCCATTCTCGCTGTGCATTGCTTTCCAAGAAAGCATACCATTGCTGAAAACACCATGCCACCGACAATGTATTTCAAAAACCCTGGATGAAAAAGAAGCTATAGTTGTCCAAGAGTCAGCTTTTAAGCTGTACATGTTAAATAGAACGGTGCTTGGAATAGTGGCGTCAAAGTCATAGATTGTGATGACCTCGTAATCCATAGTTTTGGTATCGAAACCCAAACCGACACTTTGAAGTAAGGGGATGGTTTTGTTGCCATTCTGCTGCTGCAAGCGTGCGGATGGAGAAAAAAGCGGGAGACGCTTTGTCTCGCCGGTCGTGGTGTTCCATAGAGTCCACCAATCACTGTCGTCGAGAAAAAGGCAAAACAAGACGAGACTGTTGCAACAGCTTGTGATCCTAACTCATTGGAAGAATTGAGGATCAACTGGAGCAAGACACCGTGCTTTCTGCAGAGCTCCAAGTGTGTCGGAATTAGAAACGAAGGTATTAAAGAAGATATTCATCAGTTTTTCTACTTCTGGGAACTGAAATGGGAGATAAAGATCGCGATCATCATCTGTGGTGGTGGTGTGGCTGGTTTGTTGGAGAAGATGTTGGAATTTGAAGCGAGGGCTATTAATGGTGGACCACCATGACTTACACACGCTTTTGAATCGTAAAAGGGATATACCAGGCAACCTTAACATGATTTCACTCACCACTAACTCCTCTGGAAGAAGACCAAACAAATCATCGTCATCCTTCATCTTTCTATTTTTTTTTTTTTTTTTAAAGTTTGTGATGATGTCTATATACCTAGGGTTAGACTAATTCGAGTACTGCTCATTTTCGTAATTATATATCTCACATTCACCACCACCAATAATATAATTTTGATCAATTGCTTTTTTATTTTTATTTTTAATTATATATAGTCAGAAAACTTAAACTAATTTTTTTTTTCTATAATTGAATTCATGCTCCGATCCTCTACTTTTAATTACAAAAATGATTATATATACAAATTATTGTATGTTACAAACTAGGGTGTTCATCGGTTCGAAACCGAAATATTTTGAAAATAACCAATTAAATCCAATTAGCAATCAGTTTTGATTTTTTCAATCCGATCTAATCCAATATATACATCAAATCCAATTGGTAATTGGATTGGAACAGTTTGTTTAATCAGTTTGGTTTGGGCTTTCATTTAATTTTTAGACTTTTTGAAATTTAATTTTTGAGTTTTTTTACTTTGAATCTTTGACATTTGGTCTATTTTTTGTGCGAAAAACTTGTTGGGCTTAAATTTTGTTTAAAAAAATTACGTTATTTTCAAAATTTAACACAAATGAAAAAAAAAAGTTACACTTATTTAAATAATGATTGAGGAGAGAGAAATTTAAAAAATAGAGATAATACCTTAATCTTTATTTAAAATGGTGAATCTACTTATAAAAATAAGCATATAGTAAAAAAAATTAAAAAGTAATTGGTTCGGTTTAGATCGGTTGTATCGGTTTTTGACTTTAGAAACTGAATCGAATCAATCTAATTGTCCATTTTGAATTTTCAAGAGCGATTCAATCCAATAACACTAAAATAACTAATTCAAATAAGTTGGATTTGATTGAATCGGTCAGTTTCATCGGTTAGTCTGTTTTTTTTTACACACCCCTATTACAAACATAAATAAAAAAACCAATTATAAATATAGTTATTATATAATCCAAGAAAAAAGTAAAAAATGTCATTGTATATGTGGAGGAGAAAACATATGGCATCTAGTGGTTGGGCTCTGCTGCAGTGATATGCCCTCATTCGTTGACAAAAACTTCTAGATATGCAAGTTGGGTTTAATTAGGTTCTGTTTAATTGACAAGAGTTTCTAAAAAGTTAGAAAGAACTTTTAAAGCTTAAAAACTACTTTTGAAAATGTTAGGATAATTTTTTAAAATTGCTTCATGCTTCCAAAACCCTTTTAATCCCAAAAAAAAAAAGAATATATTTTTTAGGAAGATTTTTAAAAAGAGAGAGAAAAAAAAAACTATGTAAAACATGCCATAATATGTGTTTTAATTTGCATTTCGTCAAGTAGTTTTTCGTTTGAAGTAAATATGGTATACTTCATTCACTTATTAGCCATTTATCCTGATCATAGTAGTGATTGTGATACTATTGAAGCAGAGTGGTGTAATTGGCTCCAACTTGAGAGGTCTCTAGCCTAAGAATAGATTAAATCTTGGAAATTTGTTAATTGTTTACAAATGAATCAGAAACAGTTAATTAGTGCATACCCCAAAGGAATGTCATGGATAGCACATATTGAAGCAGAGTAAATATTTCAATTGGGCCATATAAATCTAGGGGGTAAATAATAACATTCAACATCAGCAATGGGAAAATGATGAGCACACCCTTGCCAAATAAAGTTTGTACTTATATGACTAGTGAAATTTGTAATTAGGTGGTGTTAGAGACAAAATATAAAAAAAAAAATATGATGATCCAGATTCTATCAGCTTAAAATTTTAGAATCAGTAGTGATTTAACAGTGGAGTTTTTTTTTTAATGAAAACTCTTGTTGTTGTCAATGATAAATATTATATTGGTTTTACTAGGGGACTGAAAGATTGGCGGTAGTCAAACCCAAGAACTAGGTGTGTCTTGAACCTTTGTGTGCTGCCATCAGAGTTCTTCTTTACACGATAGACCCATTTGCAGCCAATTATTTTTCTGTTTGGCGGAGCTGGTACAAGATACCAAGTATTGTTGGAGATTGAAGGCTTGTTTCACTGTTTTTGCTTATGAGGAATCATAGGTAGGATTTTGTGATTGAGAAGGGTTAGGAATCGTGGAAGAGAGATTGAAGTTGAATTGGAATAAGATGATAAAATATAAGAGGTATTGATCTCAAGTTTCGGTATTGTATGAGATTGGAGTTATTAATCAAATAAAAAATATTTGGTAATTATCTTATTGGGTGTGGGATTTGTGATACATAATAATTCAAAACTCTTAATTTATACCCCTAAACACAGCATCACAGCTTAATAATAACATTCGATGGAGAAGCATGATGATCCTCCAGAGGACTTTATTGGTGAGTGAAATCATGCTAAGGTTGCTAGCGGTATCCCTTTTGCGAGTCAAATGCATGTGCTAATCATGGTGGTCTATCATCAATAGTTCTCGTTTCAAATTCCAACACCGTCACCGCCAAATTAACCACACCAAAAGTACCACCAATCTTCATCTCCTAATTCAAGTCCCAAAAGCACAAACAGTCGTGTCTCCTGAAAAACCAAATCTACAATATCGCAAGCTCAGTTACGACACGCTGGAAGATGTGCACAAACGGTGTCACGCTCCACTTGATCCTCAATATGGAAATATTATGATTGATTCTTGTCGCAATGGTCTCAACCTGTGGGACCATGCTCTATGGAACCCCACAACTGCAGAGGGAAAGCTTCTCACATGTGCCCCATCCATACGCTTGCACTTGCAGAACAATCGCAGAACACAAGGCATTGGGTTTGGCTTTGATACCAAAACTATGGACCACAAGGTGGTTACCTTCGCAATGCTCGTCCAATTAGCACCGTACACTTTGCCATGTACAGCTTAAAAAGCAAAATCTTGGAAAACTATAACTTCTTTCACACTCAGGTTTTTCGCACACACAATACGAGGACTAGTGTTTTTTGCAATGGAATGCTTTCCTGGAAAGTAATGTATAAATAGGAGAGTGGGAATATTCACAATATTGGCAAACTTGAAGCTTGAGATACAATTATTTCTGTAGGCCTGAGCATGAAGACTATAATAACCACGTGTTTGCCGAGCAGTATGAACCACCATTATCCTCCCTCTCAATTCGAGAATAATAAGTATCCTTAGGTTTATAAGCATCGTGAGAATAACTATCTTTTGCTTTATATGGAGTCCTTGGCTCTAGTTCATTATGCTCTTGCTGATGGCTATCGAGAAAGAAATTTCCATATATGGCTATTCGGTGAATGTGGTGTTCAGGCTTTGTGGACAATGCTACTCGCTATTAGACATCTTCAATGAAGGGAACGGATATTGGGATTTTGCAAGGATGATAAAGTGTTTCTTCATACTCTTCCTAAGAAAAAGTTTTTGCCTCAACTCCAAAAAAAAATATACATGAAAAAGAGCTGCTTTTGCTTGGCACTCTTAGCCCTACCGAACAAACAACAAGTCTTCAAACTATTTGAGGAGCTAACGACGAAATACAAGTGATTACCTTGGAAGACAGTCTAGTTCCACTTGAAGCTTTGTGCACAGTTTGTATACTTTTTCTGCATAGATTACAACCTTTCTAGTAACCATATGACGAGTATTTTTTTCATTCACTATATTTTACGGTATTTCTGATATTCAATCTAAAGTTTAATTCCCAATGTTCTTGGTTATCTTTTTCCAAATAAATTGTTCTTGGTTTTATTTCTGCATTAAGACAATTAAATAAAGTCTTTTGTTATGATATAGCGTTCAAAGAAAAAAAATGAATAAAAGGTAGACAATACGAAGAATATAAAATAGATTAAAAAAATTGTTCATTCTATTACAGGGTGAGATTGGTCTAGGAGTATGCCATTCACACACAACACCTTTGAGATCATCATCAAATATTAAAAAAAAATTAAGTTCAAATTATAGTAGTAATTGACTAAGATCAATTTAATATTGATTTTATTTTATAATTCTGAAAAAAAAAATTCCAAACATCTAGTTTATTTTTACTAATATAAGGAAGTAAGCCATAGATGTAATATGTTTCCATTAGACCTGTATCTACAAAAGACTAAGGGGTACATTTAATCAAGACTTTAGAAGATTTTTGTGAAGTTAAAAAGTTTAGATGTATTCAATCCAGACTTTTAAAAATTTTATAGAGTCATGAAGTATTCAGTCTAAACTTTTACAAAGTTTATAAAAGTCATGTGGTATTGAATTAAAACTTTTTTAAGTCATGAAGTATTCAATTTATCAATGACTTTTAAAGATTTTTATAAATGAAAGACTTTCGTAGACTTTTTAGTAAAAAATAAAAATTTTATGCTTATAAAAAGTCTCTCACTCTACTCCAAAACTTTTATAAACTTTAAAAACTTTTTAAATGATTTCAATTAAATTTATATTATACATTATTTTAGAGCTCTTTCCTCATCATCTCCTTTTCTATTGTGAAACCAAAGTCTAATAAAAAAAATTATAGATTTTATTTTTTCAGTTCTCTTTATTATATATTTGCTAATAATTAATAATACTTTTATTTTTGATAGAAATGCAACTTTTGGTTTTTTTTAATATATAAATATAAAAAGTGCAATAAATCTGTAATTTACTTTGAGAAAAAACCTAAATGACTGTTTTTTATTTTATTTTTGTTGCTCATTTTACTTTTGCTTAATATGAAAAGTAGAATATCCAATATATTTTTAAATTTTAAAAAATAAAAATAATTATGAATTTCAATAAATAATTTTTGAAATAATTTTTTTTATTGAGATATTTTATATTTTTATATTGTTAAAAAATATTTTATTGATGTAACAAAATATAATTATACTACTACGAAGTCTATATTATTTTTAAAAGTTAATGAAAGTATACTAAAATATTTTTTTAAAATGAAAATCAATAGAACTGTATAAAAATCTTTCGTAACTATGTGCAATAATATAAAAATGTTTAAACATAAAGGTCTATAAAAGTCGTTTAAATTTATGTCATTAAAAAAAAGTTATAAAATTCGTCAAAGTCTATGAAAGTCATTTAAAAAAAAATAGAAAAGTTATTCAAAGTCAAGCATACTTTTATAAACTCTACAATAATCTACAATAATCTATTAGAGTCTACAAAAGTCTATAACTTAAAAAAGTCTACAAAAATCTCCAAAAGTCCTAATTGAATACGCCCCATTAAGTTTTGAAAATAATCAAAAATTTATTTGTTAGTAGAAGGCATTAGCATGGTGATGGCTACTTAATGAGCAAAGTATTATGCATTACATGAAATTAAAAATTTATGAGGTTTCAAAGTTTCATATTGGTCTAATACAGACAGTAAAAGTAAGAATCCAGGTTACCATAACAGCAGTTAAGTAGAAAATATACACCGTCTAAACTCCTATTTGGTGCATGCTAAGCAGAGAAAAAGTGACCTACAATTTCACTTAGCCGTTCCCCTCCTTTGATTGAAACCAGACTCTCCTTATATGTAACGAAGTCCATATTGTATCCTTCTTCTATAGGAATTATTGCATGAAATCTCTTTTTCCTATCACCATGAAACAAACATATAACTTCATCATTTGGCAGATCTTCCAAATTCATTGGATCCTTGAACACCAAAAATCCATTCCAAAATATCCATGTAGGTGAAATCCATTCTAACAATTCAGTTATTTTGAAAGATTTTTTTCCCATGACTCATTGTTACCAATTTCAAGCAACTACCAAACATTAAATTGTCGAAAAAAAGTAGCATCGTACTCATCTTCCTTGGGCTTAGTGCTATCATTAAGAACAACAATGGCTCCATCTTTAACCCCCACATAATTGTCCATTTGCAAAAGGTCATTATGAATGCCAATATTAGTAGGCAAGGCTGTTCTTGTGATCACCTCCTTGTTGATGTCAAAGGAAACTATTTCCTCTTTCCATCTTACAATTTGGTCAAATCTTGCTATTCTGCTCACCATAAGAAACCCATGAAACTTCGTTGTTGTATGCACCATCTTCCTTAACTATATTGAATAATTTCTTGTTCTTCCATTTAATTCTAGTGACCAATTTCCTTGAGTCCAATCTTAAGCTATAAACTTCAATCTTTAACCACTTAATAACATATTCAGAATTAGAATCACATTCAGAATTAGAATCATAATCATAATTGGAATTAGAATCAAAATTAACATCATCATCAACAGCAACATCATTATGCACATCAGTATTGGGAACATCACTAAAACTAGGAGCAAACAAGTGAATGACACTAATAGTATTTGATGGTTGAGCTAATGGGTGTTTTTTTGTTTGATTGACAAATTGTAGACAATATTTAATTGAAAGAGGCAAAGGTGGGATATGTTGGATATTGGATGAGGAAACTAAAAGGTAGACAAATTAAAGCTAGTAGAAGGCTAGTAAAATAGTGATCATTTAGTAGAGTAATTAGTACACTCACACATTTCGGAAGCTAGGCTTCTTATTTATACATGTAAGTGTCGGTTTACATACAATAATAAAGACAATTCTAGACTTAGCTTTCATCGTTTCCAAGACAAGGGATACGTTGGATATTGGATGAGGAAACTAAAATGTAGACAAATAAAAGCTAGTAGAAGGCTAGTAAAAATAGTGACCATTTAGTAGAGTAATTAGTACACCCACACATTTCGGAAGCTAGGCTTCCTATTTATACATGTAAGTGTCGGTATACATACAACAATAGAGACAATTCTACAATTATCTTTCATCATTTCCAAGACAAGGGATACGTTGGATATTGGATTAGGAAACTAAAATGTAGACAAATAATGCTAGTAAAAATAGTGATCATTTACAGAGTAATTAGTATACCCACACATTTCGGAAGCTAGGCTTCTTATTTATACATGTAAGTGTTGGTTTACATACAACAATAGAGACAATTCTAGAATTATCTTTCATCGTTTCCAAGACAAGCTTATTGTCCAAGTACTCTGGATATGTCTAAGTAGTTCTAGATAATTCTAGGGACATAGTTTAAATTAATTTCTTTGGTTTAGAAATGCATACCACAATTTTATCACTCCTTTTTGGTGCGCATTTTTTATTACTTTGATCTTGCTTCGTAGCAACTCAAACTTGTCTCGTGATAGTGCTTTAGTGAAGATGCCTGCCAGTTGTTCTTCAGTTTTGGGGTACTTGATTGCAATTTCTTTATTTGCTTCAATTTCTCTGATGAAATGATATTTTATCTTTATGTGTTTGGTCCTGTTATGGAACACTGAGTTTTTCACCATTATTATTGTTGATTTGCTATCACAGTATATTTCAATTGTTTCATGTTGTGGTTTTCTGCAATCTTCAAATATATACTTGAGCCATAATGCTTGACTTGTAGCAAATGTTGCTGCAATATATTTTGCCTCCGTCGATGATTGTGTAACTGTTGTTTACTTCTTTGATGCCTAAGAGAAAATGCCTAAGCCAAGTGTAAAAGCAAAGCCAGATGTGCTTCTCATGTCATCTTGTGAGCTTGCCTAGTCACTGTTTGTGTACCAGAACAATTTTGAACTAGTAGTGGGCTTGTACCAAATGCCATAGTGTTTAGTTCCTTCTAGCTTACCTGAGTATTCTTTTTGCAGCTCTATAATGCACTTGAGTTGGATTCTATATGAATCTTGATAGATGGTTAGTTTCGTACATGATGTCTGGTCAAGTAGTTGTTAGGTATAGAAGACTTCCAATAAGACTTTGAAAAATAGAGCTATTTGCTGGTGGAGAACCATCTTCTTTCTTCAATGCTTTAGTACTATCAAGCGGTGTTGTCACAGTTTTGCAACCATTCATCTTGAACTTTTTAATGATATCTTCAATTTACTTCTTCTGGTAAATGAATTTTCCTTCATCAATTTGATTTGTCTCAATTTTTAGGAAGCAGTGCATCAAGTCCAAGTCTATCATCTCGAATGTCTTCATCATATCCTTTTGTAAACTCTTCTATCAATCTCTCGTTGTTTACTGTATATATAAGATCATCAAAATATAACGAAACAATGAGAGTATTGTTCATACATTGGGTCTTGATGTATAATGTTGGTTCGCTGTAGCTCCTCCTGAATATTTGCTTTATGAAATAATTATTGATTCGGATGTACCAGGCTCGGGGGCTTGTTTTAATCCGTATAAGGCCTTCTTTAACCTTAGTGCTTTATTTTCTTGTCCTTGAAACCCATGTGGCTGTTCTATGTAGATTTTTTCTTCAAGACGAAATGCAGACTTCACATCTAGTTGATATATTTTCCATTTCTTTTGAGCAACTAATGTCAGAAGAGACCTTATAGTGTCGAGTCGAGCAACTTGAGCAAATGTTTCATTGTAGTCAACTTCGAACTGCTGCGAGTATCCTTTTGCTACTAGCCATGCCTTGTGTTTCTGGATTGATTCATCATAGTTAAGTTTTGTTTTGTATACCCACTTAACTCCAATGACATCTTTGTCTGGAGGAATGTCTACCAACTCCTATGTTTCATTTTTATCAATCATTTTTATTTCTTCCTCCATAGCTTTGACCTATTCTTCTTGCTTTGAAGCTCCTTCGAAACTTCTAGGTTCCACGATTGCCAAATTACAAGATTCAAAGATCTTGATTAAAGATTTAGTTTTTCTTGGTATTGATTATGTTGATGATTTGACTTGCTCCAGCTGCTGTTGTTCTTGAGTTAGAAATCCTTGATTTAGGTCCGTTTCCTATTCTCTTTGTTGTATTTTAGGTATATTAATTGTCTTTCCTTTGACCTCTATAGTTTCCCAGTTTTATGATGCATCTTCATCAAACTCAACATCTCGACTAATGATTATCTTGTTAGTCTTTAAGCTATAGATTTGGTATTCTTTTGATTGAGCACTGTAGCTGAGAAATATTCATTTCTCTATCTTTTCATCCAATTTGTTTCTCTTTTCTTTTGGAAAGCATAACAAATGCATTCAAAAATCTTAAAATGTTTTGTTGATGGTTTTTGTCCACTGCAGGCTTCAATCGGTGTCTTGTTTTGTACTGCTTTTGTTGGACACCTGTTGAGAAGATATACTGATATGTATATCGCCTTCACCCAAAAAAAAATTTGGGAGGCCTTTCACCATTAGCATAGTTCAAGTCATTTTCATGGCTGTCCTGTTTTTCCTTTCTGATACTTCATTTTGTTATGGAGCATATCCGATTGTAAATTGATCCTTCACACCTTCGTCTTCGCATAATTTTTTTGAACTCTTTGGATGTGTATTCATTTTCGCGATTACTCTTAATAGTCTTTTATATAATAGCCACTTTGTTTTTTGACTAAATTTTTGAATTTTTTGAAAATCTCAAAGGTTTGGGTTAGCTCTAGTGGCTCATTTGCTCTCCATGCTGGAAAAGGTTGTCGATGCTATTTTCCTCGTAGACATACTTCACATATGTCGTTGATCTCCTCAATAGTGTCGCTTATCAAGTTATTCTGATATAGAATCTTCAGACTATGGAAATAGAAGTGACCAAATCTTTTGTGCCAAGTCCAAAAGCTGTCTACTTGCTCCTTAATTGATGCTTCGTTGACATATCTCCATTCTACTAGAAATGATCTATTTCCTCTCATATTGATCTTTGCTATCTCCATAGTTCTATTTTTCTTGTCATAGATTGTACATGAGTCTCCTTCAAAGCAAAGAGAGTATTATTTCTCTCTCCATCATTTGTCCTACGCTCATTAGGTTTTGATTTATGGAATGGACTAACAATACATCAGTTATATATCGTTTACCCTTTTTCGTCTCTATGGAAATAGTGTATTTTCTTGTAGCCTCTATGTATTCTCCATTTCCAATCTTTACTTTTGTCTGAGTTTTATTTAGGCTACAGAAAATAGATTCATCTTTTGTCTTGTTGTTACCATAACAACTATCTAGATACCAAGTATCTTTTTTATCTTATCCTTGATAGACGTAGAAAATATGATTTTCTACATCCTTATCTTCAATAAAATTTGCTTGATGAGTCTCTTTTGAGCGACAATCTTTTTCTATGTGCCAAAATTTTATACAAATTCTTCATTGTGGTTTTTCTTTAAACCAACTATTTTTTTCCAAATGACTTTTTCTTTTGCAAATACCACAAGGAGAATATATACTATTTTTAGTTGACTGTTTATTTTTAGAAATTTCTTGAATATTTTTCGGTCCATTTTTAAATTTTTGAGACCGTGTATTTATAATTTATTTTAGACTAAAAGGCATTTTTTGTAGAATCTTCATATCGCCTATTCAATCTTTTTTCATATGCTTCTAGAGAGTCCATTAGTTATGTTGTTAATTTTTCTATATCTTTAGATTCTTCAATAGCAGTAATAATTGCATCATATTTCTCTGTGCAACTTATTAAATTTTTTTCAACCACATTCTTTTCGGAGATATTTTCTCCATAGGCTCTCATTTGGTATACTATTTTATTTATCCTTGAGTCGTAATCTTTAGTAGTCTCATTGTCCTTCATTTTTAAAATGTTAAAGTCTCTCATTAGAGTCTGTAGTTTAATGGCACATACATTTACATTGCCTTGAAACTCTTCCTATAGTGTATCCCATGCTTCCTTAGCACTTGTAGCTCCCATAATTCTTGGAAAAATTTTGTCTGCCATAGCTTGTTGCAGGACGAACAATACTTAAGAATCTTTTTATTGATTCTCTTCAAGCTCCTTCTTTTGAGCATTGTTTAGACTGGTAATGTTAGTAGGGATAGTATAGCCCCCACTTGTAAATACCTCATAATTTTTTAGATTTAAAATAAATGGTCATTTTGATAGACCAAAAATCATAGTTTTCACCATGGAAAACTGGGACTAGAATTGTTGAGCGGAAATTATCAGCCATGATGTATGAAAATAACTACTCCCAATTAATGAAATAACCTAGGCTTTGATACCACTAATAGTATTTGATGGTTGAGTTAATGGATGTTTTTTGTTTGATTGAAAAATGATAGACAATATTTAATTGAAAGAGGCAAAGGTGGAATACATTGGATATTGGATGAGGAAACTAAAAAGGTAGACAAATAAAAGCTACTAGAAGGCAAGTAAAAATAGTGATTATTTAGTAGAGTAATTAGTACACGCACACATTTTGGAAGCTAGGCTTCCTATTTATACACGTAAGTGTCAGTTTACATACAACAATAGAGACAATTCTAGAATTATCTTTCATCGTTTCGAAGACATGCTTGTTATCCAAATACTCTAGATATGTCAAAGTAGTTCTAGATGATTCTTGGAACATAGTTTAATTAATTGTTTTTGGTTTAGAAATACATACCACAATTTCATCAGACACAAATCTTATAATAATTCTCAATGGCATGAAAACCAAACTCAATAGCTTGAGTAACACTATCATGCATAGAGAAACGTGACAGGACCTTTGTCTCCCTGTGGCAGGATTCCAGATAATCCCAATGCTATTGTCATAATGGAAAATCAGACCATTACAAGATCCCACCATTCTAGGCCACTTGAGAGACTGAATATGGGGTACAATTCTTATTACACTTCGCAGTTTTGCCAATTCTCCAGGATAATTAATACGATAGTTGCTATTTGTTTCACCAAAGAGATTAGAGTTTATGGTTGAGTTGGATACCTCAAGGTGTTTGGCAATGAAAAGGGGCTATGGATAATAGCAAATAATGATTTGCACATGCACTTGCATCGCAGCACAGCAAGCACCGAAAGCCTTACTAGGATATTAGTCAGCAAATCTGCTCTCAAATCCATCATAGTCTTCTCCATGACTTTGGATTTATTGTCTTAGCCCTGAAATTAAACGCAAATAAGCTCATACTCATGGACAAAAATGGAAGAAGCTATCAAATTCGAATAGAGAATAATTGTTTTCAAATACCCTATAAATAGAGAATTATTGTTTTCTTTTATGAGCATTATCTGCAAGTGTTTTGGTGGGGGACTCTAGTCTTTTTTGGTATTTCAATTTCAATTTTATTTTATTCTATTGATGTTTTTTCTTTTCTTTTCTGATTAGGTTTGCTTTAGACAACTGGTTTTCCGACTAATAAAAAACAAATTAAAAAGTAAAAAGAAAAAAAAATTCAATCCATGCATTGTTTTGTATAAAAGGGATCCGTACAATGTATATCTTTTAAATAATCCATGATAAAAAAATTAGTCTATCATGGATTAAGGTTGAATTAAGAAAAACTTTATAACTAAACTCACATAAATATAAAGATGATATTAAAAGAATGATTCCCTGTGGTTATAGCCTATAATTAGGACCACCATGAGTATAAAAACAAGAGAAATAAATAAAAACAGATATAACATAACCAAAAAAAGAAGAAGCCAGATTTAATAAAGAATGATAATTAATTAAGAAAAGAAGAGAGAGAAAGATTTAGGATTTTCACTATTCGTGTAGCCCTTAAATTGAAATGAACTTATTTGATAACAAGAAATATATAAATCGACTTAAAAGAATCCTCTCACCTAACAAAGCAGAAACTCATAACAAAATAATAATAATAATGCAGAATTCTTAATCTAGTGCATCTTAATTTCCTTGCCATCATGGAATTCAACATCCAACTCTAAGCGTATAATAATGATAAAAACATATGATCTTCTCCATCATCCCATATAAAGCAAACCCATTAATACCAAACAAAACAAAGCAATTCAACACATGAATCAACATAAACAATTAGATCAAAAGCATCTCCAATGAAATATGGATTGTTAAAATTAATATGTCGCATAAGCATATACAGACATTGTTTTGAAAAAATGCGCTCCAATGGTAATATTTATAATGAATATCGAGATGATGTGGCCTGGATATTGTCAAGGTGAATGTCTACTTCTAGAGGCTCTACTAGACATTGTCAAATTTTCAAAACAATAAAATTTTCCTTAAAGATCTAATTTGCTCAAAAATTAAAAATACTTAATAAAATATATAATTAATTAATAACCATAAATAATTTTTATGCATATTATCATTGGAGAATAATTTTTGAATTGAATGTGCATTTATGCCACATAAATTTAAATAATGTTTATTTTTATACCACATATACAACAATCCACATTCTCTATTAAAGATGCTCCATATAGCTAGCTAGCCTACAATCATGCATTGTCAAAAGGATTTCGGCCAGCAAGACTTGCCCTTCAAAAACATGTTTTCCATCTTAAGAATACATGCTATCCTTATTTTATTTCACAGACTGTTAGATTAAGAAAAAACAACCGGTTTCAATCCTACTTACTCTTTGCTTGCTTGTTCTGGGACATTTTGGTATATAAAAGAGAGAATAAACTAAAAGAAAGTACATAACAAAAGTAACCATAATTGTGAAATAAGTGGAAGCAAAAATAATAAGAAATAGCAAAATAATAATGTAACTATAATCAAAATAGAAATGTGAAAATGCAATTAGAATCACTACCCCCATTAGGTTTAGAGGCATGCTTTGCCAAAAGTGAAAAAAATTATTATTTAAAGATAAAATTTGTTGATAAGATAGATTGAATTACAGCAAAACATTGCTAATCTACATAATTAGACCTCCGAAGGCAAATTTTTCACCAAATGATGAAAAAACCAAAACCCACACACAAAGCCTTTGACAGAGACCTCACCCTAAATAGAAAAAACTCTAAATAAAATAAAACAAAATCATATTGCTCAACCTTCACTCAAAGACATTTACTACGGCACATTTTAGAAAAGTCAAAAATTAAAAATAATAAAGAAGAATGATAAGAAAACAACAATCAAATGAATTTGGGGGGAAAGAGAGTATACAAATCGACAAAGGAATAAATAAAGAAAGAAGGAAAAAAAAAAAAAAGCCATAATATTACAGCCAAAGAACCTAGAACCAAAATAAATAACTACTAACCTCCAATTTATCTATAAATTAAGGTCATGAAGTACCAGTAAGCAAATACTTCACTTATCATAAATACATTACATATACAAATCCCTCATCACATCACAATTATATATATATATATATGTGTGTGTGTGTGTGTGTGTGTGTGTGTCTGTGTGTCTATATAAATATATGCATATCAATTTATCATAGACTATGGAATAAACTTCTTAATTTTTATCTTCTTTTTTATGATATTTTAAAACCTACAATCCATTGGATTATCAAAAAGCGACCATCTGATCATTCCAAAACCTTACCCTTTCTACCGTTGATTTTAACATATTCCCTTTTTTCGATAAATTTTGTTCGATACTTATCATGAGTGTGTGTATATATATATAGATATCTAGAATAGGGCAAAATATACAACATGCAAAAAAGAAATGAAAAATAAGAAATTTCTTCCTTGATAAGAAATTTGTAATGTAAATGTTATGATTTTAGTATTCGATTGAGAATTGCAGAAAAGATAATTCAAAGAACACAACCCGATTTACAAGGTTCACCGAAAAAGTTTCGGCTACATCCTTGGCTCCAGTGAGGAGCTTATGCTATATTCCATTCTCACTAAAGAAAAGTATACAAGCTTTACACAACAGAGAACTAACTCTCACAACCACAATCCCATTTACACCCAGTATTCCCACATAGATTCACTCAGATCACAAAGACAACCTCACACAGAAAAGAAAAAAAAACGAGAGAGAAAACCACAAAGCAAAACCTTAAACAAATCGGCACACACAGTTACATCAACAGTGATAACATAACAATATATATCATTGCAGATATGAAGCTTCCACGTGGCACCATCACAGAGAGCCTAAGATCAGATCAGCTTCAAGTCATGTAACCCAAGATGGAACGGCATCGTTTCTTCAATAGCCTAAAAACAGCTAACACATAACAGGCCTTATAACAAATGGGCCTAAGTGATTCAAGGATTAATATTACAGGAAAATCTCACACCTCTTCCCTTGAAATTGAGCAATGTTCATAATATAATAATCACATGGAAAAGAATAAACTGGCAGAGCTGCCAAACAAGCACAAAACAGACATTTCAAGGACCAAACAAATCAAAATAAAATTTAGTTTGGAAGACCAATATTTAGTTTAGAAACAGTCCTTACCAAACTTCACAACAAGCAAAAGGCAAGCCGAATTCAATTTCTAGCAACAAAATATATATATATATATATAATTAAGGAATTTAGCTAGGGAGTGTATTTTTTGTTTTGTTATCATATTATGCAGAATATGTGTGTAGAATTTGTCATACATTTAAAAAATAATGTGTGTTTATTTATAAGTAAAATATATAATAAAATATAATTAATACATTTCTAAATGTTTATATAATGATTCAATTATACTTTAAATTTTTATGCACTTCAAAGTGAACGGCAAACAAGATAACTATATATATAGTTTATATGCAGTACATAACTTAGGCATGCTTCCACAAGCAGGACTGTTTTAGTCTAACAAGTCTAGTGTTGCATCCTAATTAAACATACACGTTTAGTGTCAAATACACAATCAACTTGCTGCTTGGTTTGAATATTAGAGACATGAATAATCTTCTATTATATATCCTAATAAAAATGGATACATTTGTTCAAAATCCAATATAGTGATGTCATGACAGTGAATTTACAGTTGACAATCAGAGAGAGAGAGAGCCAGGGTGATTTGTTTAGCAGCCCTAGTATAAAAGAAAAAAATGTTCGTATTTTTATAGTATATGTATTTTATTTTTCATATATAGTATTTAATATGAATAATTATTAAATATAAAAATGTTTATTATGATATAAAAAAGAAAAAAATTGAAAAAAAATATAATATAAGTATGAAGTAAAAATACTATAAAAAGAAAATCGTCAAAAAAAAATAGATAAATATACTATTTGAACAAATATGCCATACTTTAACAATTCGAATATTTAATAAAATGTTAACATGGTAGTTGCAAAAATTAATAAAGAATAATGCATTTAGCCATTTAACTAGTAGCAATTATTTTAAAAAGAAGAAGAAGTTATATCAAATAGAAAAATGGATTAAAATTCAATACTAAAACTTGATCAATGACATGATTATAAGAAAAATACGATAAATTATTAATTAAATATATTATCAATAGGAATTCAATTACCTGTTTCCTAACCAATTTTACAAATTTTGTATATATAAATTTAATAGGTTAAAAAAAATTAAAAAGGGGAGAGGGGCCATGGCTCCCCTGGGCCTACATGTAGGTTCGGCCGTGTAGATTTACCACCAAAAAAAAAAGGTTCGGCCATGTAGCCGATGAATGCTACATCAGCGTCTTGTGGGGGTTGATATAAGAATCGGATTCATACAAATTTTTTTTTTTAAATGTTTTTTTTTTTCTTAAGTACTATTTTGTAATGTTGATCACTGGAAGAACCGTTTTAGGAACAATAGACGGGTATCTATTATTTGTATGTTATTGGAAACAATTAAGGTGGTATGAATGCTTTAGTCGGTTGATTTACTTTGTTTTTACTTATGTCCAATTATATATAGATATATATACAATTTTGTTAATATGGATTATATTGCCTACTATTCAGAGATTAATATTCCACCGTAGCCGTCTGATGCACATAATATTATATGCATCAAACGACTGCAGTAGACTGTTACTTTCTGAGTGGTGAGTTAGATCACTCACATTAGCAATACAGTGTATATATATATGTACAGAACTATTTCTATGGGTGATGTAGTTCACTATTTAGAAAGCGACAATCTACTGTAGTCGTCTGATACGTATAATTGATTATTCATCTCTAAATGATAAGCGATGTAGCCTCTATATATATATATATATATATATATATAAAATATGCATGCCTTAAACAAAGGTGATCCTTTTGTTTCCAGTAATTAATGGGAATGTGTTTTTTTTATTAAACATTATTTCCCGCATGTAATAAAGTTTTAAAGTACTCATTTATATAGTATGTTTGCATTTAAGGTATTGGATTGTCTCTTCTCCTTGTTCAACTAAAAATTTTATGGGAGCTAGAGTGATTTTCAAACATGAGAGAGGGATTCGTGATAAACAAAAAAACAAAAAACATGAGAGAGTGTTGGGTGTCGTTGTGGGCTTCAAGCCCACAACCCTTGACAATAGACAGTTTCCTCTGCTTGAAAAATCATTTCAGATCAAGATATGGGTATTTCCATGGGTTTTTTCTCGATAAATACCTACTGTTGGTGCCGAACGAAGATATATGCCTACGTTTTTCAAAATTTGAAAATGGATTTGGTCTCTGAGGAGATTTGAGGCGGTGGTTTGTGCAGAAAACATTTTATATTATTGGGAAGAGTGCGGTCATAAGAAATTAAGTCATTTGCTTACAAATTGGCAATAGAAAATAATGAAATGGAATTTTTTTTGTAATTAACGGTTAAAAAAAGTGAGCGGTAACTTTTCTAATGGGTGTCTTGATATTTACAAGAAATTAAGAACATGTGTCATCCAATGAAGCTAGAGAATGTCTAAGTGAGTGCATAAGGAAGTTGCAGCTAGCACTCCACTTTCGTTGAATTATACAGTAGATAATATATGCCAGAGGCATAAAATGGCACCCCCTTGATTTTCACTATCATCCTCTCCTTACATCTAGCACTGTGCCTCGACATATTGGCTAGTTCTGTCTACGAGAGCTTCATTTACACCAAACTAAATCTAAATTACAAAAACAGATTTTGATTACTTCCAAGTGATGGATTTTCCAAGCTAAACTCTACTTCCTTTTTGTTGCTTTCTCAACACAAAAACAAAAGAAAAAAAGAAAAAGAAAAGAAAGATTAACAGCTTACATACAAAACCAAAAGTCCACCATACTTTGAAAAAGACCTGCTAAAAAGTTCACATGTTCCAGAATCCATCTTCTAAGACTGGCCATATATTTATACTCACACAGAAACTTCAACCTCAAAATCTGCCACCACCACCACCACCACCTGAAGATGTAGAGCTCATTTTACCGCATTAATGTCTCATTAAATTTGAAGATGGAGTAGACAGTCAGCGTCTGCAGGTGAGTTTTTCATCATTGCAATGTTATAATCAACTGCTGATTGATCAGGAACAAAGGACTTTTAGTATTCTGCATGTTGCAAATCCACATGGTAGTCACCATCCACTAATGTCTTGTTCTCCAACTATGTTCTACTTTTAGTGCCCTGCTCCTTGTAACCATTCTTTTTTCTTGGAAAACCTCTCCTTTTCCTTTTTACTTTCCTCAATATATTGCTGCAAAAAGAAAGAAAATTTTTTTTTTTAATAAAACTTTCTAATTATGCACTCACGATAAAACGTTTTAAAGTATAAATCTCAACATAAATCCGGAGATTAAACATGTTAGTTTTTTTTATGGTTGAATAGATGGATGTTCTTGGTTTGATTGATGAATAGGAGAAATAATTGCTAATGGGTTTAATTGAAAAAGAAAATATGGGACACTAGTAGATAGATTGAATAGCAAAGGCTTATTACTTTTTGTAATTGTTCTTATACATATGGAAGCTAGTCTTCCTATTTATACACATCTTTGAGTTTCCTAGATTTTTCTAGCTAGATACATTTTTCTAGATATTTCTAGCATTGTGCTAGATTATATTTTAATTTCTAGATTTTTCTATGCTATTTTTTAGATGCTAGTTTATATGATATTCTAGAAAATTCTAGAAATCTAATTACTTAAGCAGTTTCTATAACATTCTAGAAATGCATATCACCTATTTCAACACTCCTCCTTGATATGCATTTCTGTTACTCTAATCTTACTTCGTAGCAACTCGAACTTTTCTCTTAGTAGTGCCTTTGTGAAAATGTCCGCCAACTATTCTTCAGTTTTGCAGTACTCGGTCAAAATTTCTTTGTTTGTTTCAGCTTCTCGGATGAAGTGATATTTTATCCTTATGTGTTTGGTCCTGTTATGAAACACTGGATTCTTCACCATTGCTATTGCTGACTTGTTGTCGCAGTATATTTCAGTTGGTTCATGTTGTGGTTCTCCAAAATCTTCAAATATATTCTTGAGCCATAACGCTTGACTTGTAGCAAATGCTACAACAATATATTCTGCCTCTGCAGATGATTGTGCAACAGTTGCTTGCTTCTTTGATGCCCAAGAAAATGCCTGAGCCAAGTGTAAAAGCATAGTCAGATGTGTTTTTCATGTCATCTTGTGAGCCTGCCCAGTCACTGTCTGTGTACCCAAACAATTTTGAACTAGTAGTGGGCTTGTACCAAATGCTGTAGTCTTTAGTTCCTTCTAGGTACCTGAGTATCCTTTTTGCAGCTCCATAGTGCACTTGAGTTGGATTCTGCATGAATCTTGATAGCAGACTAGTTGAATACACGATGTTTGGTATAGTAGTTGTTAGGTATAGAAAACTTCCGATAAGACTTCGAAAAATAGAACTATTTGCTGGTGGAGAACCATCTTTCTTCAATGTTTTTGTACTATCAAATGGTGTTGTCACAGTTTTGCAACCACTCATCTTGAACCTTTTAATGATATTTTCAGTGTACTTCTTCTGGGAAATGAATATTCCTTCATCACTTTGATTTGTCTCAATTCCCAGAAAGTAGTGCATCAAGACCAAGTCTGTCATCTCAAATGTCTTCATCGAATCCTTTTTAAACTCCTCTATCAATCTCTCGTTGTTTCTTGTATATATAAGATCATCAACATATAAAGAAACAATGAGAGTATTGTTCTTACCTTGGGTCTTGATGTACAGTGTTGGTTCGCTGTAGCTCCTCCTGAATCCTTGCTTTATGAAATAACTATCGATTCGGCTATACTAGGCTCGCGGAGCTTTTTTTAATCTGTATAAGGCATTCTTTAACCTTAGTACTTTCTTTTCTTGTCCTTGCACCACAAACCCGTTTGGTTGCTCTATGTAGATTTCTTCTTCAAGATAGCCATTAAGAAATGTAGACTTCACATCTAATTGATATAATTTCCACCTCTTTTGAGTAGCGAATGCTAGGAGGGCCCTTATAGTGTCTAGTCGAGCAACTGGAGCAAATGTTTCGTTGTAGTCGACTTCGAACTGCTGCGAGTATCCTTTTGCTACTAGTCCTGCCTTGTGTTTCTGAATAGATCCATCGAAGTTAAGTTTTGTTTTATATACCCACTTAACTCTAATGACATCTTTGTCCGGAGGAAGGTCTACCAACTCCCATGTTTCATTTTTCTCAATCATTCTTATTTCTTCCATAGCTTTGACCCATTCTTCTTGCTTTGAAGCTTCTTCAAAACTTCCGGGTTCCACAATTGCCAAATTGCAAGATTCGACTTGCTCCAGCGGCTGTTGTTCTTGAGTTGGAGATCCTTGATCTAGGTCCGTCTCCTCTTCCCTTTGTTGTATTGCAGGTACATTAATTGTCTTTCCTTCAACCTCTTTAGTTTCCCATTTGTATGATGCATCTTCGTCAAACTCAACGTCTCGACTAATGAGTATCTTGTTAGTCTTTAAACTAAAGATTCGGTAGCCTTTTGATTGAGCACTGTAGCCAAGAAATATTCCATTTTCTATCTTTTTATCCAATTTGCTTATATTTTCTTTTGGAATATGAGCATAACAAATGCATTTGAAAACCTTTAAATGTTTTGTTGATGGTTTTCGTCCACTCCAAGCTTCAATTGGCATCTTTTCTTGTACTGTTTTAGTTGGACACCTGTTGAGAAGATATACTGCTGTGTATATTGCCTTTGCCCAGAATTTTTTTGGAAGGCCCTTCTCCATTAGCATAGTCCGAGCCATTTCCATGACTGTGTTGTTTTTCCTTTCAGATACTCCATTTTGTTCTGGAGCATATCCGACTGTAAGTTGATGCTCCACTCCTTTATCTTTGCAGAATTTGTTGAACTCTTTGGATGTGTATTCTTTTCCACGATCACTCCGAATAATCTTTATATAATAGTCACTTTGTTTTTCGACTAAATTTTTGAATTTTTTGAAAATCTCAAAGACTTGTGATTTTTCACGAAAAAAATAAACCAAAGTCATTCAAGTGTAGTCATCAATGAAGAAGATGAAGTACCTGTTTTGATCCAGTGATGGAGTTCACATTGGTCCGCAGACATCGGTGTGGATTAGCTCTAGTGGCTCCTTTGCTCTTCATGCTTTATCTGTAGGAAAAGGTTGTCGATGATGCTTGCCTTGTAGACATGCTTGACAGGTACCGCTGATCTCCTCAATAGTTGGTAAGTCACGCATTAGATTTTTCTAATGAAGAATCTTCAGACCATGGAAATGGAAGTGGCCAAATTTTTTGTGCCAAATCCACAAGCTGTCTACTTGGGCTGGCATTTCTCCATTCTACTAGAAATGATATGTTTCCTCTCATCTTGATCTTTGTTATCTCCATAGTTTTATTTTCTTGTCATAGATTGTACATGAGTCTCCTTCAAAGGGAAAAGAGTATCCTTTCTCCATCATTTGTCCTACGCTCAGTAAATTTTGATTTATATAAGGGACTAATAGTACATCAGTTATGTACCGTTTACCATTTTTCGTCTCTATGGCAATAGTGCCTTTTCCTGTAGCCTTAATGTATTCTCCATTTCTTATTTTTACTTTTGTATGAGTTTTATTTAGGCTAAAGAAAATACTTTCATCTTTTGTCATGTGGTTACTACAACTACTATCTAGATACCAAGTATCTTTTTATCTTCGCCTTGACAGACGTAGAAAAAATGATTTTCTACATACTTATCTTCAGTAAAATTAGCTTGATAAGTTTCTTTTGAGCAACAATCTTTTTCTACGTGCCAAACTTTCTACAGACTCTATACTGTGGTCTTTCTTTAAACCAACAATCTTTTTCCAAGTGACTTTTTCTTTTGCAAATACTACAACGAGGATATTTGCTATTTTTATTTGACTGTTTATTTCTAGAATTTTCTTGAAAATTCTTCTGTTCTTTTTTAGATTTTTGAGACTGCGTATTTATTTTAAATTGAAAGGCATTCTCCGTAGATTCTTCAAATCGCCTACTCAAGTCTTTTTTCATATGCTTTTAGAGAGCCCATTAGTTCTGTTGATGTTAACTTTTCTATATCTTTATATTCTTCAATAGCAGTAATAATTACATCATATTTCTCCTTGCAGCTTATTAAAAATTTTTTAACCTCTTTCTTTTCGGAGATGTTTTTTCCATAGGCTCTCATTTGATTTACTACTTCCTTTATCCTTGAGTAGTAATCTTTAGCAGTCTCAATGTCCTTCATTTTTAAAGTTTCAAAATCTCTTTTTAGAGTCTATAGTTTGATGGCACGTACCTTTATATTCCCTTGAAACTCCTCCTGTAGTGTATCTCATGCTTCTTTAGCACTGGTAGCTCCCATAATTCTTGGAAAAATTTCGTTTGCCATAATTTGTTGGAGGACGAACAATGCTTGAGAATCTTTTTGTTGATTCTCTTCAAGCTCCTTCTTTTGAGTATTGTTTAGAGTGATAATGTTAGTAGGGATGGTGTAGCCCTCACTAACAATACCCCATAATTTTTGGGATTTAAAATACGTGGTCATTTTGATAGACCAAAAATCATAGTTTTCTTCATGGAAAACTGGAACTAGGATTGTTGAGCGGAAATTGTCGGCCATGATATATGAAAATAACTACGCCCAATTGATGAAAGAACGTAGGCTCTGATACCACTGTTAATTTTTTTGATGGTTGAATAGATGGATATTCTTGGTTTGATTGATGAATAGGAGGAACAATTGATAATGAGTTTAATTGAAAAAGAAAATATAGGACACTAGTAGATAGACTGAATAACAAAGGCTTATTGCTTTTTGTAATTGTTCTTATACATATGGAAGCTAGTCTTCCTATTTATACACATCTTTGAGTTTTCTAAATTTTTCTAGCATAGTGCTAGATCACATTATTTTTCTAGACTTTTCTAGCTAAATACATTTTTCTATTTTTCTAGATTTTTCTATGCTATTTTCTAGATGCTAGTTTATATGATATTCTAGATAATTCTATAAATCTAATTACTTAAGCAATTTCCATAATTTTCTAGAAATGCATATCACATATTTCAACAAAACAATACATGTTTGTCACTCTCAGGGAGGCACTTCCATGCATCAGTTGCTATGCTTAGGAAACTTTGGCCTTTCTGCCTTTCTACATGAGTTTTTCGCAGCCGGTCGCATTCTTTTTTGACAAATATCTGATATGCATTCTGTGCTTTCAGTGGAACACTATGCCTTTTCAATTGATTTTTACTTCTTGATTGTTTATGTGGGGATGGTTTTTTTTCCAAAGTCCCACCTGCAAAATTTTGAAGACTACAAAATTAAAAACATATACTAGCCTCAATTTCAACATATATACTTTGAAAGTTTAGTATAACCAACCAAATGCACAGGAATATTCTATCCTAATGGATAACAAAGCAAGTAATCTCAAGGATAACAACAACTACATTATAGGAATAATGTGCAATAATTGGTAACTTTGCATACCTGAAACATCAGCTCCGTAAATTTGCTCAAACTGGTAAAGGAAAAATTCATAAAGCCTTTGAAGTTGATGAGGATAATTTACATTGATTCCTTCAAGTTTCAAGGCAAAAGCAACTTCGTTCCATGCACCTCCTATCTTTGGTAACCTGGAAACACATCAATAACCATTGCTACTGTTTTAAAATCTTCAAAACCCCTTTTGTCTATTATGGTTTGAATCTTATGAGGAAATGATAAACTGGATAAGTTGCAGGGATGCCCAAAATGATTTTCATTGGATAATTATGACGAACAGAAGGAGGATGACAGAAAAATAAAAGAAACTAAGCTAAATGAATTGACAAATTATAAGATAGGATCAGTACTGATTAAAATGTGCATTGGATTTTTGCTGCCAAAGCATTTAAAATGAGCATTACTCTGTGTTTGATCCATATTTTGGTTTCTGCTTCTTCGTCCATCCATATATAAAGGGATTAAAATAATTAAGCTCGTCAACTTATTTTCTGCATATTTGCTATACACTCTCTACTGCTGGAAATATGCACGTGGTGGGGGGTTTCACATGCACTTGGCCCACGTGGAGTATTAAAACTAAGCCATTTGAAAAAAGAAAAAGAAAAAAGTATTGTGAAGTTGCCTAACTTTTTAATGTTGTTAATTTCATTTTGCTGTAAATGCACTATATGCCTTAAAACTTCTAAAAAATAAAGTAAAAATAATTCTAAGGACTAAAGCTTAACAAAAATGTGAAGTTTAAGAACAAATATACCACAGAAAAAAATTTAAAGACCAAAGTGTAAGTTCAAATATTAACAGAGCTAATAATACATTCGAAAAATCAACAAACTAACCTTAAGATTTAAATGCTTAGGCTCTTTTTCTTTTTTAGTAATTAAATGTTTATTCTCCTGTATACTATTATAAGCTTAAAAATAATTTTTTTTTTTAGTTTGCAATTAGAAAAGTGTTGTCTTTGAAAAAATAAAAATGCACCTTCCATAATTCTTACGTGGCAGGACAATAAATTCTTAGAATTCCAAAAAAAAAAATTCTTACTTCAAATTTTAAAAAGAAATCAAATTTTAAACCTCAATATAACTTTAATTAAAGAAAAATATTATCACTACCGGTGATAATAATTAGTGAGATCCATATGTCATTTGACATTTTAAATGGTTGTCTAAAAAGATTTATTGTACATAATTAGAATTTTAAAATAAAAATCGATATATGATTAAATGATGCTAATTAGTACTTATCATATCAGCGACAACTGATAATCATTACCAATTAATTAATTGTTGAGGAAGAATATATTAGAATTAAATAGATCGAATGTTATGGGGAAAAAAAATCTTTTGAAAACAAGGATTTCATAAAAGTTAAAGGAAATTAATTTTGTTCAACTTTTCTAACTCCTAGAAATTTTTCCAAGTTGCCCATTTGTTTTTCTGTTTATTCATTCTATTTGTTTTGTTAAAGAAAATCATATTTCTATGTGTCTTCGCATATATTTCCTATTTTATTTGCCCATACCTCGTAAAAAAACTGTGGTGCCCCATATGGTATCGTAACTATTTTTTGAATTTTTTGGATATTTTGAAAGCAATTAAAACTTTCACAGGAACTTTTAAATAAAAAAGAAAACGAAAAAAGAAGAAAAGAAAAGTTATGTCAAATAAGATCTAATACCCAATAATTTAAGTTTTTCCTTCGAAACACACTATTATTCTACTTTCCATTGCTTACTAGAATATTAAAGCAGTAAGCTATACATGCATAAAGCAGATCAATAATTAATTTGTAGTAGCTTTTAAGTGGAACTAGACTCTCTTTATAGGTAAATACCTCTATATAAGTTCTTTTAACAATTTGAAGACTTGTTGACTGTCTAGCAAAAGCAGCTGTCTTTCATGTATATGTGTTTGGAGTTGAGGCAAAAACTTCTTCTCATAGAATGTTTGAACAAACACCTTACCATCTTACCGAAACCCCAATACTCCCTCAATTCCTTGAAGAGGTCCAAAAGTGAATAGCTTTTTCCATGACAATGCCACTTGTAGATCATGAGCACCTTGTAATCAATAGTTTTGGTATCAAAACCAAACCTAACATTTCCAAAGAAAATATGCATATGGCTTCGCTTCGAATGGCGTACATGAAAAAAATTCCAGACTCCCTAATGAGAGTGACTTGCTTAATATGTGAGTGTGGATTTGAACCGCAATGCTAATCAATGGAATAAACATTTAGAAATAGTGGATAGCAAAACAGGGGTTCGAGTGTTTGGCAGCCAACTGAACTTGGTCTATATTACCGTAGAAGTAGACATATCTGCAAATTTCCACAGCTCTTTCTTTCACGGTTTTAAAACATTAGTTAACAGATCAAACAAGCAATTTATGGTGTCTATTATTGTTGGTATGTTATCGGAAACAAGGTCCTTGGAATGCTTTAACCAAGTGATTTACTCTGTTTTTTATCTGTGTCCATTTATATACATTAAACAAATTATGTCCCTTATTGCAAGTTTTAGTAACTTCCATGCGAATGCGTTCCTTCTTTTGAACATTATTCCATGCATGTAATAAGGTGCCAAAGCAGTCACCCAGTGTGTTTGCATTTCAGTTATTAGATCCCAACTCTGTATGCTTAGTCAAACAAAATCTATTAACTATGACAAAATGCTAGTTCTTTTTTTCTTTTTCTCTTTTTTATCAAAATTTATACAAATATTTACTTTCTGAATTCCATAATGCTTCAGCTTTTTAATCAGTTATTGCCACACTAATAAACTCTTCTGTGTTTAGGCAGCATGACAAGATAGAGTCTCAGATGCAGCAATAGAGATATTCGAGCTAAAAAGGCGCTGTTTAATTGGGGGTTTAAAGAAGGCTAAGTAAAAGACTTGGGAATTAATTAGATGGCTAAAAGGTGTAAAATTGGAAAGGAATGAGAAAATACCATGGCAAAAGAGTCTGTTATATAGTCTATTTGGAATTTAGACTTTATATTGAATATCAGAAATACCACAAAATAGAAAACACGAACCATAAGTTAGGAATTTAGGATAGTTTTCTTTGAATCAAACTATTGTTTTACATTCAGTTGTCCTATATGAAAGACACCGTTTGCATATGCATCCATATAAATGATACTCCTATAATGACTAGAAAAAGCAGTAAGCTATGCAATAAAAACCAAAACAGATTAATAAAGCTTTTATATAAGTGGAACTAAACTCTCTCTATGGGTAAACATCTTTATTCTATTAGCTCCTTCAAAAATTCGAAGACTTGTTGTATGTTGGGAAGGACTAAGAGTGTCAAGCAAAACCAGCTCTATTTCAGAATTACCTTTTTGGAGTGGAGGCGAAACCTTGTTATGATATGTTTCAACAAACACCTTACCGTCCTCCCAAAATCCCAATACTCCACCAAATCTGAATGCTCGATCAATTAAAGGTCGAATAGTGAATAGCTTCTTCCATGATTCCTCAACGCCATATTCATCCAGTACCCATATATGGAAACTACATGACCAATCATGATTATAGCGACTAACGAGAGCCAAGGACTCCTTATAAAGCAAAAGATTTTTGATAATATTGGGAGGACAGAGTGTAGTCGTTATGGCCTCACTGCTGAGATCTATGGAAAGAATGGTATCCCTAGCTTTACCCTCCTCCTCATAAATTGCTATCCAGGAAAGCATTCCCTTGTTGCTGAAAACACCAGGCGGACCAGCACATAACGTGTCTGGAAAATTAGCTGTTGGTATTCTTTTCCAAGATTTAGCTTTTAAGCTGTACATATCAAACACCAAAGTGCCAAACACCTTGTAGATAACGACCACCTTGTAATCCATAGATTTGGAATCAAAACCGAACCCAACATTCTGCCAGAAAATTGGCTTCAGCTTCGAGGTGGCTAGGGATGGGGAAGATCGAAGAGGCTTTGTCTGTCCAGTCGTGGGGTTCCATAGGAACCAATTGGATTTGGTTCGAACAAAATCAGATAGCAAGATGAGACCATTGCAGCAAGAGACAATGTCAATTCGAGGGTCAAATGGAGGGCAATACGTTATTGTCTTCGCTGATCCGAGCGTGTCGTAATGAAGCATTTGAAAAGTGGGAAGCATGTGAATAGCGTTTCCCAAAGAGACTAGGAGATAAAGATGATTGGTGGTGTCGTTTTGGACGAGGAGATGTCGTTCGGTGAAATAGGGATCGGCAATGGTGGAGCACCATGACTTGCAGACGATCTTGAATCGCCCTAGGGTTTTCGCAGGCAGCCTTAACAGGATTTCAATCACCAATTCCTCTGGAAGAAGAAACGCTTTATTATGCTCCATCTCTCTAATCTCTGTTCTCTGCCGCCCAAGAAAAGCGAAGTGCATTCCTCCAGGCGTGTATGTGTTCTGATTTGTTAAGGGTTATATATCCTGACCCACCAATAAGATAAGGGTTAATTTTATATACATTTAAATCAAATTTAGTTTTTTGAATTTTTGATAATATATCTGCATTTTTTATTGGCTTATAAAATTACCAATATATTCTTAATTTCATTCCTTGTGAAATTTGGTTAAATCAAATTTAGCTAAAAAAAATTAACAACACATCTGCATTATTTATTGGCATATAATTATTATTATATTTTTTATTTCAAATATATTTTTATTTCAATATCAATTGTACATTTGTTTAATAATAATTGCATATGTAAGCAAAATTTGTATATATATATTGTCAAAAACTTAAAAAATTATATTAAATGTAACCAAACTTCAAAAGTTAGAGTTGAAACTAACTAATTAAATAATTATCATTTTCTTATAATTTTATTTTCTTGTTGACTTTTTTAACTAAAAGTTATTAAAGAACCACTATCTATAAATTTGGTGTAGTTTCTAAAATTTGGATTAAATCAAATTTTACTTCTTAAATTTTTAATTGGCATACATAATTATTATTATACTTTTAATTTGAAATATATTTGTTTTTTTCAATAATAATTAGACAAATATATAATAATAATTACATATGCCAACAAAAGTTACAAATATATTATCAAAATTTTAAAAAACTAAATTTTAATTAAATTAAAAATTAAAAAATGCAGTTAAAATTAACCCAATTAATAATTTATAAATAGCATAATTATTATATAGTATTAACAGTGGTTTTTTTAATTAACCATAGTTTTTTTCTTTTTTTTGGTAGTAAATGGGTCCATTAAGGTATAGTCTCATCAATTTAGGCCGACTAGACTAATTATGTGGAAAAATATTATTTATTATTATTAATGAATTGTTTGAGCCATTTAAAATTGTTGACTTTATGATGAAATAGTACCTTTAATGGTTGGAAGAATGATTTTTGTTGTTATGGAAATATTGGTTTCAGGGTTTGTTGGGATGACGAGTTCTGTTGGTTCAGATAAGTGTTGAAATAATAAAAATTATTGGAAGAATTTAAGTGGGAGTAAAAGTATAATTGTATTGGATTATTTTCATTGGTGCATTATTTTTCAGATAAGAGTTCTATTCCAAATGAGATTGCATATACCAAAACTTTTAAACCTACTAGAATTCAAAAGTGTCAAAAGCTATATAAAGGAAATAAGAATTCAGATTTGACTATCTCTCTACACACATAGATATTTAACTACACAAGTAAACAAACAGATTTTCTCAACAGAAGCTTTTAGAATTTTAAACTTTGATTTTGTTTAGTCTTTTCATCATTATTTTATTCGAATTTTATTTGTAAAATCTTTTTTATTGTTGAGGCAATTAAAGAACTATTAAAAATTAATTTTTTTATTTTTAAGTATAATCGTTTTATTAGATTTCATATTCACGTATTATTTTTATTTTTATTTTATTTTTTAAAATTTTTATAATTTGAAAGTGACACATTCATAGACGTTTAGAGACCGATTATTGANTGCAAATTGATCCTAATTTAAATTTGGCCAAACAAATTGTTAATTGTTCCATCCAAAAATTTGTTTATATTATGGAATTGAAAGCAGTAGAGTTTGTGAGGAAAAAGAATAAATCAATCACATGAACGAACTGTTATTAATTTATTTGACTAAATTGGAGATTAGAATAATCTGTAACAAATTTTTTTAAAAAAAATTAATGATTTAAATTGCTATTTTGAAAGTTGAGGATATAAATCATCAAATTCTAAAAATCAAAATATCAATGTGCAATTAATCCCAAAAACTAATTAAAGAATGCTAGTCCTTTGGTAACACTACTTTTTTATTATTAAATTTCGAATATTATTTGGTAACATAGTTCATTTTTTATTTTTTTGAGTAATTTTAGAGTTATTAAATATATTTAAAATTTTTGGTCTCTAATGATTTGATATATATTATTAGATTTACTTTATATGATTGTAAAAAAATATTAATTTATCAATCATTAACAAACTATTACATTATTAAATAATAAACATTTGATATCTAGCTCTTTTATTTTCTACATAACTATGTGTAATTTACTTATATCAAGTGTTTGTTAGTAGTATTAGAGCTTGTTAAGCATCTAAATTAATTACAAAGTTATCACATTTAATACAATTTTAAATTTCAAATTGAGTTTTTCCTCCCTTCAATTTATACTCGTCAAAAATGTCTAAGAGACTATAATCATTATTACAAAAACAAAATTATACATGATTAAATAGAAAAATAAAATTATGTTACTAAACAACACATTTTCTCTTAAAACTTTTACTTTGGGAATATAGAATTGCTTAATTTTTTTTTTCCGCATACATACCCAACACTTACCGAATCAGCCGTAAACATATATATAGACTGTAATCTTTTCAAGATTATGATTCAAACCAGGGAGACAAAATAGTCTGACTCAAAAATACATGACATAGAAAGTCAAAAAAGAAGATTCAATCTCAATTTCACAAATTTCTTGAGAAAACAGCATCCATTATTTAAACCCACAAAAATGGCCTGAATCCCAAACAGTGAGCATTTCTTTTTTTAACTCATAAATCTTGTATTTATTTTCCAAATGGGATGAACAACAATGAAAAACCAGTTAGTTTAAGAATAATAATCCTTAATTTGTTTTAAAACAATTTATCTCTCTCCCTCTCAAATTACACACATAAGATTCCACTAGTTGGTTCAGAAAACAGATTAATGGCAAAATTACTATTGTCTCGTATTATGATTTTGAATTCAAAATTTTCACATTTCTAATATCACAGCTTAAACTCTTAACACGAATTGATTAGCAAGAAAATATAATATAATTTAAAAGGATATTTTTATTTTATTTTATTTTTTTACCAAAAGCTAGTCCATCAGAATATAAGGAGTAGGGACAGTACCTCTAACTTATCAATCCAAAAAGCAATATTTAGGTGTTTTTTAGGTATATTGTGGAAGCTTGATGATGCATCCAACGAAAGCAACAAAAAAATAAAATAAAATATGAACCACACAAAATATGATATTGAAACAGATAGAATTCCCACATAGTTACCAACAAAAAATATTAAAAAAAATATATAGAATTCCCACATCATAAAAAGGCCAAATATCGCACAAGTATATGTATTTCCTCCCTCAAGTGAAAGTCATTTACTATTTTTTCTCCTGACACAAAATAATTTTTTTTTTTTGTTTTATAAATTACAAAATAATTTTTTTTAGTAAATAGAAATGGACTATCTGAGAGCAAAATTATAAATCCAAAAGCTATATATAATGAATGGGTTATAAAATAATTTTTTTATTTGTTAGTAGAAGACATGATTATTTATGTAATGAATAATATAATAAATATCTTTAGTTTTTTTGACTTATTTTTTTATTCAAAGTGAAAGTCATCAGTCGTCATCACCACTTTCACCTTTCATGAGAAAAAAAAAAAAAGTACCATATTCTATCACCGATGATGATAAGATATTTGGATAAAAAATAAAATGAATGATTACTTTTAGATACAAGAAATTACTCAAATAATTATAAAAAAAAAAAGAAATTACTCAAATAATTTGATTATTTTCATAAACGAAATTTGAAAAAAAAAAACAGTTTTAAATACATGATCATGATTTGGTGGAAACAATAATTTTTCTTTTTGACCCACAAATGAAAAAATAAAACTGAATTTTTTTATTTAGCAACATAGGTTTTGTATAGGATACACCGTCTATGAACTTCAATTGGGTTTTTTTGGTGAAAGATGATCTTCAATTGGGTTAGCCGAGGCTTCAAGGGGTATCCTTGAAATTGAGAATTTTGATGGGAAAGTGGGTCCCAAATCCCAATTCTGATTTTGTATATCTCATAGTATGCGACTCCGGTCCCACCATGACTTGTTGATGACAATGAAATTCAATGAACAATATAAAATAAAAAAATAAAAAATAAAATTTGTCAGAAAGAAAAGTAGATTTCACATGGATCCGACTGTAGAGAAATATTTACATTCAACTGAGCAGATGTGCTATATAATTTTTTTTAATTAATAATTAATAATTTATAATTATGTAATATGTTGAATAATATTATTTATTTATAGATAATGCTAATTAATTATGAACTAATATTATTAATTATGAATAATATACATGTTTATAAATCAATGTTATAATTTATGAATGAGTGTAAAGTTTTTATTGGAGGTCTCATTGGATATTTTCTCTGTTTATGATAGATTCAATAAAATAGTTGATCGGATACCCAAATAGTCTTTAAGTAATAAACTTCCAATTCTAGTTCTTTAATTAATGTCCTTATGGCTGGCGTACAATCCTCTTTTCAATGAAAGCTGTTTCTTTTTGTCCAAAAAAAATTTATGGCCTTGATTTGCTTAATTGATTTATTATTTGGATGGTATATATGCTTGTCTTTCTTTTTTTTTTCTTTTCTTTTTTTATAAATAATGTTAAAGATGCTTTCCTTGTTAATGATATCGGAATCCAAATCTTTTTAATAACTTGCATTATTATGGTTAAAGAATCATTATGCTTTCTCATAATATAACAATAAAAATAGCAACATGGGACCACACTATAGGAAAATGATATAATAGTTTTTGTTTTTAGTTTTTGTTTATTTCATGCAGTGTATTAGTCATAGGGATGGGAACAAAAGCATATACTTTTTTTTATTTACAAAAAAAAGGGCATATTTAAGTAAAATAAAAAATTTAAAATTTAGAGCATCTCCAATAGAATGTGAATTGTTAAAATTAACATGTCACATAAGTAAATATAGACATTGTTTTGAAAAAATACACTCCAATAGTAATTTCTAAAATGAATATCGAACTGACGTGACCTAGACATTGTCAAGGAGAATGTCTACTTTTGGAAGCTCTCTGAGATATTGTCAAGTTTTCTAAAAAGTAAAATTTACCTTAAAAATATAATTTGTTAAAAAATTAAAAATGCTTAATAAAATATATAATTAATTAATAACCATAAATAGTATTTGTGCACATTACCATTGAAGAACAATTTTTAAATTGAATGTGCATTTATGCTATATAAATTTAGACATTGTCTATTTTTATGCCACGTATATAGCAATCTACATTTACCATTAGAGATGCTCTTAGAAAGAACAAAAAATGGTAGTCACTGTTTTTTTGAGTTATTTTTTTCTCACTATTTTAAAAATATAAATGTGAAAGACACTTAAAAGTGTAGCCCAGTAGTATGAGCCAGCCAAACCATCACACATGCGAGTACGATAGTTGTAGTTCGAGTATTAGTAGTTTTATTTGGACTCAGGTGCTCATTTCCGCTACTATTACACAAAATGGAGTGATATTTTAGCGATATAGATTCCCATTGCGGACTCCTAACGGGTTAAAAAAATATCTAAATTGGTCTACTCGCTAAATACTTTATGGACCTATGACTTCACTACAGATAAATCAGTATTTTTTTAGCAAAAAAAAATACTCACTGAACCAATCTTGACAAATGTGCTGTTAAATTGGTTGCCATTTTGTGTTTTTTTTTTGGTAATAAACTGGTTGCCACTTGAAGGAGGGCTTTTTGGAAAAGAAAAGGCTTTGTTTTAAATGTATACAGTTTTTTCTTCTGGTGTATATAGCTAAAACAGTACAAGTTTTCATAAGCGAAGCTCTCAGGCCCAACCACGAGTACCACTCACAAACACATACTTTTGGTTGGAGATACAGTAAACCAACCAATACGCCCAAAACTGAGGAGGAAAGGGGGCGACTCAGAGTGGGAGCGAGGCACAGATTCTTATGCTCAGAACTTGTTGATTACGTTCTTCCAGATCTCAGGTAGACTATGTTTTTATGTCTTGGAAATTTGTTGGGTTCTCTATTCAATTTATAGTTTTTAGCTGGGTGCTTTTTGATTTTTGGCCAATACCCATTTGAAATTGAGTTATAATTAGCAGAATGCAATTAAGTTACATAAAAAAATGAAATTTCTGTATGCTCATTTGTTATTTTGTGTGGAATTTTAGTGAAACTTTACGTTTTGCAAATATTATATAATTATATTTGGGTACAAATCAATCCGGTTTATCATTAATTTGCTTGCTGTGAAATTGAGCGATTCTTGTGTTCAAACTGGGCTGTGGAACCTGAAGTTTTTCAGAATTTCTTAAAAACCAAAAAGGAAAAAGCTTTCCCTATCTCTAGGTCAAGCAGATGGTGTGGAATTGGGTTAAGAAAGTTTGTTTTTTCTTTATATTACATTGGTCTTGCATAATAGTTGATTCCCTTTCAACTTTTTCATCCCTGAATTTTAAATTCTTCCTTGTTCTATTTCTTTACATAATATTTTGGTTCAGTCGACCGTCAATTCACTTTTTTTTTTTTCTTTTTTTTTCCCTATTTATATATAAAGAACTTTAAACATCAAACTGAGAGCCCAAAAGCTACAAAAACTTTTACATTCTTAAATTTTGACTTAATCTTTACATTTGATTCAGTGAAGTTCCTTTTTTACAGGCTTAAAGTTACATGTTTTGGTCTCTAATTTCATCATTTGGGCTTGATCATATAAGTTGATACTCTTCTAATTTTTTATGATTCTTGTCTAGTTTGTTTATTAATATGTTTACCTTACATGACAATTTGAATGTCTTTTGATGTATTTGAATCGATGCATTATTTATTTGTTATGTATATCTTACTTTTTCGATAAAACCAGATTAAATGATGAAAAATGTGATTGTTTTAGCATTTTTTAAAGTTATGATTAAAATTTTCATATTTCGATGCAAGCATCCAAAGTTTTCATGAATTTTTCCCGATACTGATATAGCTTTCAATATATACATAAATCTTGAGTACTAGTATTTCATTAATCCTGGGACCAAAATGTTCTTACATTAGTGTTATGGATTATGTAATAGCATAATTCATAATGAAAGTCTGTCTTGTGGTGCTTCTTCCGTTTGCATTGGACTGGAGTCACTGGACTATTGTAAGTTTTGTTCAAACAAATTAGACTACGTGAAGTAGTACAGTTCAATCCAGTCTAGTCTTGGTGTTCTAGAGGACTCAGTATGAGCTTTAATTTTTCATCCAGTGGAATTAACACCGCTTTTATTCAGTTAATCTACTAATTTCCTTTAAATTTCAATTATTATTTCCAGCCAACAATTTTGTTAGCTTCTTTCGCTTTCCCTTTTGTTTAATCTATATGCCTTTTGCTCAGGTTTGTTTTTCAAATTAAGTATATTTACCTTCATTTGCAGTAGGGTGATCGATAAAAAACAGCTTCCACAATGCTCTGCTGCAACAATTCCATTCAAGAAACACATTATAATATCTTAGCTGTGAAAGAAGATGCAGCTTATGAAGAAATTCGTGCGAGCTACAGATCTGCCATCCTTAACAGCCATCCTGATAAATTACAAAATGCATCTGAGTTTTCTCATGCCATAAATGAACTAGGGGCTAGTTTCTTGAAGGTACAGAAGGCTTGGGAAATCCTCAGCAATTCAAGATCTCGAGCACTTTATGACATTGAGCTTCAAGCTTCAAGACGGGATACAACTATAGCTGCAGAAGATGTTAGCTTGGAAGATATGATGGTTGAAGATACAGGAGAGGAAGTTGAACTGTTTTACCAATGTCGGTGCGGCGATTATTACTCCGTTGATTCTCTGGATTTACGAAAAATGGGATTTCCTTTACTGAGAGATGGAAGAAAGATGTCTTTACAGGGAGGGGATGCTTTGCCAGCTTCAGTTATTCTTCCTTGTGGTTCTTGTTCTTTGAAAGTCCGGCTATTGTTCAATTCAGATATTAATGTTTCAATCAGTAATAATGTTGATCTATAATTCTTTTGGCGTTTGTGATCGCTTTTCCAATTTGTTCATGGCATTCAAATGAACAATTTGGGATGAAAGATTCTGTTTTAGGCAGGAACAAATAGTTACAAAAAAGGCACCTGAGTCTGACAGAAGTTTTCCCGGGTCTGTATCATAATGAAAACACAGATAATATTCAAGCTTCTCTTTTCCTCCAACATTTGGTCATTTGGCTAATTTTGCTTCCATAGATGTATGCATGTGACGTAACCCATATTGTTTTATTTGTTTGGAAGATATAAAATAAAATTCCTTGAATGATAATCAAGTTTGTTTATAATTTGAGAAATTATGTTCTTTTAGTACAACCTTAACCAGAAACAGAAGTGGGAGATTGAATTGCTATTACGTCACTAGGCATACGAAACTCTGCCTCTAAGTTGGGAGGGTTTTTTATATTTTTGTTTATTTATTAATTTATTATTATTATTATTAATTTTTTATTTTATTTTATTTTGGTATTCAAGTTGATTGAAAAGTTAGCTAAAAAGTAATTAGTTTGTGACCAAAAGAAATTACTTAGGTAATTTTTACGTTGTATCTAAGCTCCCAGCTAGGCACCCAATTTTGAAGATTAGAGTCGTTACAATACGACTACGGTTGAAGTTATTCAACCAAAAAAAAAAAAAAAACTGTGGTTGATGTTTAAGCTCATTACAATCCACATATATTATGGCTAATAGAATTCAATTTATTTGAGTGTAAATTTGATCTTCCCGCTTCAATTTAAGGACAACAATAATATTAGAGTGACCAAAATGTTTGCTAAATTTATTTACTAAATGATATTCACTTATTCATATTTAAATTATATTAACATTTAACCAATATGTTGACACAAGCCATATTCTACTTAATTTAGTGTCTGTAGCTCTATTGTAATGACCGAGGAGTCTAACTCAAGCATTTGGATGAATAAGTTTTATAATATAAAATGAATTTGAATTCTGCCAGATCCATACCAAATGTAACCTTAACTACCTAATACCAGTTTAATTAAATTAGCATTCTAACTTTAGACTTGCCATTTTTTTTACTGCAGACTTATGCCATCTCTAAAGTTATCATCAAGTTTTATATACCATAGTCCAAGCATCAAATTATTATGCAAGAAATTTGAGCTTTACTTGCTTTAATAATCTGAAATGTATATTTGCAATTTAAAATTAACAAAAACCATCATCCCAGATTTTACTAGTTCTTTTCACCAATACCTAGAAATGATGCATATCTCAAACTAGGTAAGCAAAGTGGAAACTACTGTACTTTAGGAACATGATTTATCAACAACAAGAAGAACATGATAATTTATCAACAATAACAACAACAACAACAAGAGGGGGGAGGAGTTCACATTTCTGATGACAGCAGGCTTACAAGATGTCTATCTAGTGTAACCCACTTCTTACTAAGAAAAGTAATGAACGAGCTCTGCGAATACCTTGTCATAATTAGTTTACCTTATAAACTATTTATAAGCATTCATAAAAGCAAGCTGAACAACCATCTTTCAATCTGTATAACGATCACAATGGTCCATGAGGAAAGTGGTAACTTGATTGATAAGACTGGACAGTGTCTCATAGTGGATAAACAGTCTTGTCTTAACAGAGACATGGTGTGCAAGCAATATCCTAAAGGTTAGGAAATGGATACTCGGAGTTGAGAATGAAAATTGACCAAAACAAGAAACAATGGTTGAGAATGGAATGTGACAAAAACAGCTCATCATAAATCTAGTTATCGAAGAAGTGAAAATCTTAACATAATATAGAGATAGCATAAAGAAAGGTAATGTGCCATCTAAACAGAGGATATTTACCATATCACCACAAAAAAACACTAAAAAACCAAATTACTAATTCAAACATAAAATCCCACATTACAGCCCTCTAGAAGCCTTTCTGTGGTGGTTAATTCTTCAATGTGATGTACTTATGGCTTAGTAAGTGAGATAATGCTAACTAAGCACTGAACAGATTGCTAATTAATGGACTTGAAAGAAAATTAACTGTATGATCACCAACTCACAAGAAAGGCTGCTGATTAAGCAGCTGGTCCATCTAGGGTGAAATCAAAATCACAATAACCCTCATGCCTCGGACATACCAGACATGCTCTAGTACCTAAATGAGTTTACAACCTCAACCCTCTTGTCAACCCAAAAATAGTACCCATAAGATTTTCAGCCCTCTCTTTGATTCTACATCCCAATTTAAAACTACTTCATACATATTGGTGCAGAGTAAAACGTTCTACTTTAACAATGGCTATGTCACATACACCCAGCCCTGGGCCTACAAACTGTTTGTAGAGTGTTAGACATGGTTTTATATACATACTAAGACAGTTTTATATACATAGTAAACTCACTTCCTAACAAATTAAGCTTTTGGAATTAGTAGTAATTCAATATGATATCAGAGTTCAAAATCCTAAGACACCTAGGTTCAAATTACACTAAGATCCACTAAAAAGAATTTACACCTGTAAAGACCAAAGTGGCCTACAAGTGAGGGAGAATGTTAGACATAGCTTGATATACATACTAAACCCACTTCTAACAGCTTGAGCTTTTGAGATTAGTGACAATTCAACATAGAGGAACAAACTTGAGCATGGATTGAGTTTTAAATCTTTCAAACTGGGGAACACAACTAAATTGGAAAGAAAACCTGACTGCTTATTTGTGAACAAAAATACGAGCAAGGTTTGTATGCTTTACAGCCGCAAGGGAATTTGCTCCGCTGTTGATCCATGTTTACTACAATATATAGCAGCTAATGCTGGAACAACAGCAAAACTACTTGTTGAAACAATATTATGAGCCAGAAAAAAGTGAAATTTAACAAATAACAACAAAAACTCAGTCTAAAAAATACATTATCATGAGAAGGTGCTAAAATACTTTTCCATTATTAGAGCAAATAATTGCCATACAAAAGTAAGTTACCTTGTTTTTTACTTTTAAAATTCCAGCTCACTGTAAAGCAGCAAGTTTCTTTTTTCATTTTTATACTCGTAACAATAGTAAATGAATCTAAGACAACCTTCTTGATATGAACTTCACTTCAACCAAGTGTGTATGCTTTGTGTATACAATTCAAGAAGCTCAGACAAGAAAAATAAATTTATATTACATTAAAATATAAGATTGAAAATGAAAGTTTTCAATTAAATACTAATTGGTACAAGTTACAACAACATTTGCTCTGTTTGTTAAACATACCAACCTCATATTGGCATATCATCAAATCAGCCGCTCAAAAATCCTCCAACCACATGTATCATGGCAATGCACTGAACCTGGCCTCGAAAAAGAACCCTCTGCAAAGACCATCACTACTACCAGGCACTCCATCGATCCACCTCCACTCCCCTTTCCTCGAAGAATGATCCCACAAAGCCAACCTCCCAAGCCTCTTCGCGGAGAAGCAAACCCGGTCTCCTCCACCAAACACCTTGAACTTGCTCGACTCCTGAAAACATCTAAACATGTCGAGGGGCATCCGACCGGCCTCGTCCCACTCCAAGCTATCTAAATCCAACCTCAGTATCAATATCGTCGAACACGAAGAGTTCAAAGAAAACGAAGACTTCAGCCCACCGACCATCAGGATTCGATTCCCTGTTCCTCGAACCAAACGAGGCCGTTTCAAAATGTCGAACACGTCCCCCCACTCATGCCTCTCTAGCCGAGTCCATGTCTGCGAGCTCTTGAGCTTCGTGATTGTGCAAGCGAAAAGCTTCCATTGGCTCCGCCAAGGCGAACCCACGTCGCAGAGTGCGAAAACCGAGTCGGAAACCAAAATCGGGCTTCTGGGTTTCGACGGCAAGTTCGAAGAGAAAGTCAGCCACTGATGCGCACCGGTGAAGTAAAGCGCCGCCAGCTCCGTCAGCACCATGACTCGACTCGCTGAGTCAACCAGGACGGACCCATGGCGCGACCATGCCGAACCCAGCTGAGGCAAAACCCTGAACTGCCGAGTCAACGGGTTACAGACCACCAGCGACTTGTTCGCCTCGGCCGAGTCGGGCGAGTCGCCCCAGAGGTAAACGAGCCCGAGAGAGGAGGCAACCGGGTGGGAAGACCGGAAGGGGAGGAAATCGAGGTTGAACTTGAGCCATTGATCCTGGTCGGAATCGAACACGTGTAGACACGGAGGAGAGGACACGTGGCGGTGGCTATGGTGGTGGTGGTGGTGATGATGTGGAGGTCGGAGAGCGAGGAGGTGAAGTGGGGATCTAGTGAAAACGAGATCAACGAAGCAAGGGGAGGTGAGGACTTGGTTGAAGAGCTTGCAGACGGAGCGGCTGATCATGATCTGGCGGAGGGAAAGGGTGGAGAAGATCTGGTGGAGCGTGTCTTCAGGTAGACGGTAGATCGGCGATTCGTCCATTTTTTCCGGTGTGGAAGTGAAGCAGAGGATCAGGTAAACAAAAATTAAATAAATAAGGTCAGTTTGTTAACACGGTCCGTTTTTTCTTTTTTGTTTTACATGTTTGGTAAATGATAACCCTTTTCTGTTTCTATTTTATTTTTTATTTTTTTAAACAAACGTTTTTATTTTTGTTTTTATTTTTTTCGATTCCCCTTAATTTTTCTTTCCTAGACTTTCTATCCATTTCTCTCTAAAGCTTTCTCTCTCTCTCTTTGCACTCCTCACCTCCGGCACAGGAATAATCGCCGGAAACTCTTCAGATAAGGGCTTCTCTCTATTCAATCGGCAGCTCTAAGAATATAGTATAAATTGAGTGGACATTGTTGTGTGTGTCAAATCTGTCATCTTTAACTCTTACCATTTTAGATCTTTATTTGCTGTTTCATGTGATGATCTGAACTATCACATTAATATAGATATTCTCTTCTTCTTCTTTTTTCCCTTTTTTTGGTAAAAGTATAGATATTCTCTTTGGTACTTGATTTTGTGTGGAAGTTTTTTTTTTTTGCTAAGAATTTTGTGTGGAAGTTTTGAGTATCTCTCCGTTTATGCTGCATATTATATATTATAATATGCTTATACACGCTTTATGCAAAGATGCTTCTTGCAGAATCTATTAATTTATAATTTACATATTATATATTAAATGTTTTGGAATTTTTCCAGGATTAATATGTGGTTCAATTTTGTAAAGTTCGTTGGCTTTGGATACATGATGTTTTAGATGATATGCTAATGTTCCAACTTCCTTACTTATTTTCATTTGTTTGTGACTTTATATACTATTTTACAATTTACTATAAAGTTGACTGATAGCTAGTATTTTTTATTTTATTTTTGGCAAAAAGGCTGATAACTAGTATGATTTAATTTAGAACCAAGAGATGGATTAGTTAAGATTTCAATTTTTGACTAAAAAACTAAAATTCTAGTACAACTTTGCTTCCTATGAATTTAACAACCTGAAACTTAGTGGGTCTCATTGTATTTATTTAAATGAACAAGTAGCTTTTCAAATTGGACGGTAATGAAGATATTCAATAAGTCTTTAGACTCAATCAAAATGAAGGTGAGGGATCAAATTGCATGTCTACTTTTAACCACTTTTCAACATTATTGGATTATTTATTATTTTTTGTATATGATATATGCTTTAGAATGACTATGAATTTTTTTTTTTTGGTGAATAGAATGACTATGGAATTTGAATTTATGTGTATGATCAATACAAATTCATACTATTTTTAAGGTATTATTTAAGGGATATAGTTATAATTTTGATTATTCAAATTTTATCTTTTAGTTATTAAAATAAAAATAATATTAAGGAAAACATGTATACGTACTAAAATCTAAAGTTTCCAATTCGGTCCTAGAGTCTATATTTGATAGTCTAAAATATGAATTTTGGACGGTGAACTTTATATGTAAATTTTAATGGAAATAAAAATTAAAAAAATTACCAAATAAGTTTCTGATTTAAAAAAAAAAAAAAAAAGAAAANAAAAAAAAAAAAAAAAAAAAAAAAAAAAAAACCGACTTATCAAACATGTTGCTGTTTTTCTTTTAACAAAAAAATAAAAAATAAAAACCATAAACAAAATTAAGAAATAAAAAGGGACCATACTACCAAATAAACCCTAAAAAAAGAGTTATTTATTTATTGGAGTAGTCTCTCTCATACGAGTTCAGTCAGTCAGTCTTTTGCTTGTCCCTGATTCCTTTTTGTAATTACAGACTTACCCTTTTTTGTTTATGGATTGGGTTGGCGGTAGTGGATGATGGTAGACAGTGAACCATAAAAATGAAGCCCATATTAAAAGCCCAAAAAAGCCTAATTCCTTTTAGAACATGTGTGGTGAATGATTCTGTATAAACCACCTTTTAAGCTATATACACCCTATTCTTGGTCAAATTTGGCAAAACATTTCCAACGTTCCTTTCCTTTTCATTTCTTTTTTTTTTTAAATGTCAAAACATTTTTTTGGAATTTTTTTTTTAAATCTTTTTTTCTACAATAAAGGATATTGTTTACAATTTTGAGCCATTTGGACGACTATATGCATATAATATCAAGTTTTATTTTAAAATATTTTATATCATGATTTATTCTTTTCTTTTTTCCCCTTCCATAAATATAGTAGTAATAATTTAACTTTTTATTCAGGCATTAAATGTATTTTAGTATTTTTTTGATTTTTTTTTTCAAATATAGAGCTATAGAATTAATTTTGATATTTTCTATTTTTTTTAAAACTGCTCTAATTGATTGTTTGAGATAGGAGTGGGCAAAACCAAACTAAACCGTTCAAACTGCTATTTTTTATTCAGTTTGGTTCGGTTTGTTATATAAAAAAATCATAACTAACGGTTTAGTTTGCGGTTTGGATGATTTTCAGACTGAATCAATCCAAACTGCCTACTAATAGATAATATATTTTTAATGTGTTTTATTACTAATGATAAATATTTTTTATGTTTGAGATGCGTTATGCAATTTTTAATGGATTGTAATATTTTTAAGTTAAACTTAATACTATAATATTGAAATTAGTTTGAATTTTGGAGTTTGGACTATATTATTAAATTAAGTTTTGTCTGTAGAATTAAATGATGGATCATTAGTTTATATTTTAATTAGAGTTTGAATTATAATATTTAGATGAATAGTTGAATCGATGTTTCATTAATAACTATGTTATTTAACTTTTAGTTGGTTTGTAATTTATGATACAAATAAAAATGTAATGAAAAATGGACTGCAAACCTGCAACAATAACAAATGGGCCGATGCCCAAACCATTAAATCAAATCAAACTAAATCATTCATGAACAATTTGATTTAGTTTGATTTAAGTAGTTATGACGGTTTAGTTTAAATTTTTATAGAAAAACCGTTTAAATCAGGTTGCGTCTATCTCTAATTTGAAGTTAATTTTGATAGATTTCTTTAAATGGGGTCACATATGCCAAAAAAAAAAATTACTACTTTTTTTAAATATTAAAAAAAAATCATGTACTTTTTTTCATCCTAATATATATATTTTTTATCATAAAATTTTTTTTTACTAAAAATTTTGAGATTTTTTCATCAAAATTTGTTAGGAAAAAAAATCATAATCAAAAAATATATAAGACGGGAAAATTTTTTTATGATAAATTATTTTTAGTAATTTAAGATAAAAAAATATTTTAGGATGAAATAAATTTTCATAATCAATTTTTGTTTATGATTTTTGGATGAAAATAAAATTTCTGAAGAAAAAATATTTAGGATGAACAATTTAGGATGAAATAAAAAATTAGATAAACTTTTTCTAATATTTTAAAAAATTGGTAAAAAAATTAATATTAGAAAGTTACGTGCAAAATCTGTCAAAATTAATTTCAATTAAATTAGATTGTAATTTAAAAAAATATATATTAAATATCAAAATTAATTATAGTAGTTCCTATTTCAAGTAAATTGAAAGATATATACATGTATAAAAATATATATGCATTTGGTAGCATATATATCACCATATAATTTGACAAGTGCATTCAATGTTTGTTAAGAAGTGCAAGATGTCGAGTCTATACAATTGACAAATCTTAGCATTATATAATATTTTTTTATTATTTATCAAAAAAATAATCCTTTTTGTTATAACAATAATGTCAATACTATTCAATAGCGACATACATATTGGATATGTTTAGTGTGTTGTGTTGTATTAGTTTGTATCATAATATTATATATGGTATTAGTCTGTATTATTATTTTATGTTGGTTGGTGCAAAATTATATTAATCTGTATCATCTTTATAATGTGTTTGATATAGAATTGTACTAAACTAGTTTTTAAAATAAATAAAAAATTACAATATTATTAATTATGCTGTCTTTTATAATTTAGTCAAAAAATAATATTTAAAAAAAATATATTTGAATAAATTATATTTTTTTTAAAGAATTAATTAAAATTTTAAAATTAAAAATAAGATATTATTAATATTTTAATTTTTTTTTAAAGTAAATGTATGCGTCCAACTTGCAAAATAAAAGGAAAAAAAATTATTGTTATTAAAAAGAAAAACCAACAAATTTCATAATACTATAATTTTTTTTTTAAAAAAAAGTAAATGTTTGTTTCCCATGTTGGCAAAGCAAAAGAGAAAAGACCAATGTTATTTGAAAAAACAAACAAATAAATAAAAAGTTGGCAAAGGCAATTGATTTATTTAAAAGGCAGAAGAAAATAAAAAAAACAAAACTGCAACTTGTATCTTTATGCAAAGTAAAAGATAAAAAAAAAACAATATTATTAAGAAGTCAAAAACAACCCCAACAATACAATGCGAAGCAAACTCAATCCTCGTTCTGTTTGGCATGGTTATTATGGAGCCAAAAGTAGTTTTAGAGTTTAAAAATTATTTTTGAAAATATTTAAATAATTTTAAAAAAATAAGTGTTTCAGTAATTTTTTAAAATGTTTTTGATTTTTAAAGGCCATTTTAACTAAAATCAGTGACTTATAGCTTCTTCAGTAAATATTTTTAAAAAATAAAAATAAAAACTATACCAAATAAAATATACATGATATCATTTAGCATGTGATGTGATAATGAGTGAGCTTGCATTAAATAATGCACTTCAATTGATGTAAAAGAAATGTTTAGCATTAAAATTATAAATTTTGCTATTTTTCATACATTTAATTATATTTTATATTTTACTATTAAAACTTAATATTTTTTTAATAGCAATTATTTAAATTAATATATTGTATATAAATTTTATTGGTAATTCATTATTAATAGTGATAAATAGTATTTTTTAAAATTTATACTATGCGGGCCAATTATAAAAAATAAAATTATGTATAGTTGTTATTTGTTATGTCATGTTATTTTTATATCATTTTTATTTATTACGTATTACATCAATTTAATCGCTTATAATTATGCAATATGTCAGAAAATAAAACTTGTGTGTTCTATAAAAAGTTTTTTTGCATGGATGTTTATAAATGGTCAATTACCCTGCATTATATACAACAGTTGTACATAAATATATAGAGCACTCCAAATGTGCTCATTATTATAGATATAGGATCCTACTAATTTTAATAAAAGTTAACAATAATCTTCAACCTAGCAAGACCCTCATATTGTTGCCATTGAGGCTGATATTTTATACCTTTTAATAACAGCTTTTCAGTAAGTAGGATCCAATAAAAAGGCTGTATCTATGATTTTCAAATACAATTTAGATTCCAAATTAAGTGTCCATACAATATATGATTAAGTATCAAAAATTAAAATTTTGGTCTTTAATTTGCATAATCTTCAATTTCAGAATTTGAATGGTAATGTCATTTGAACTTCTAGCCAAGTAGTGGCTCGTGGAAAAATATATTGGCCCCTGTGTTGTATAAATGATTAATCTCTTAATATCTTTTAAGTACTTAAAATTTATCGCTATCAAGAATTTTTCAATAGTATCTAGATTTTAATTTCAAATTGGATAGACAATCAATAAGGTATATGATGAAGGGTTTGAAGTAGAAAAATAAATTATCTAAGTAACCAGGTTTCATGAAAACAATGTAGGTGTATCTTAGTTTTATATTTTTCATTATAAAAGCTATATATATATTTTAATATATTTTTTAAATTGAAAAATTAAAATAAAGAATAAAATTTAACTATTTAAAATTTATGAGTGTTATACTCCTTCTCTATATAAATTATTTATTAAATTTATTTATTATTTTATAATTTTTTAAGCATAATTATATTTAAAGCACCTTGAGCTAAATTGAAATTATATTTTGTATAATAAAAATATTAATTTTAATTTTTTTGCATATAAATATATATGTATATATCGGTCATTTTGTGATTATACTATAGTTTTTATCGGTCATTAAAAATATATTTTATTAACAAATTTAAAATTATTATTATATAAAGTGTGTTTAGGTCAGCACAAACACATAATAATTGTATTTAGAAGTCTATAGGCTAGATACAGTACGAGTCTTTGTTGGATTAGACATGCACAAATTCATAATGGGACTGAGTACTGCATAAATTATATTAATTTATTTTATATTTTTATTATTTTTTAAATTTTTATAATTAATTAATATAATATTTTATTAATATTTATTTAATTTTTTTTAAATATTAATTTATAAATAAATAATAAAATAAATCAACTGTAGCATATTTAATTTATTTGTTATATATATTTTTATAATATATTAATTTTAATAACATGAACACCAAAATACTGTAGTGGTGCAAAATTACTTCTTTGTTTATTAGTGTAAACCTGCAAAATAAAACGAATATAAATATTCACCTTCAATGACACCGATATAGTATCGGCTTAAAACACTATAAGTCAGAATTGTATTTATAATGTAATTTTAAATTTTATAATCTTTTTGAAAAATCAGACTCTCAACTCTGATGAACTAGATCACAAAACTCCATAATTGAGTTTCATACTAACCATGTTGAAAATTCATCCATTGAACGATTATTTAAAAATGTTCTAAATTTTGAACGTCCAAGCTCCAAAAAGATTGTATTTGAACCAGAATAACAAGGTTGCAAAGTCAGATCCGTGCATCAATTATGAAGGTCGGACAGTGCCAAATAAATAACTAAGTCAAATAAATTGATTAAAACAGTCAAAAAAATCCAACTTGAAACCATGCGTCAGACTTAATTAGTTAGATTCAGATTTACTTATACACGTACAAATAAAATACATCATAATAAATAAATAAATATATAAACACAGATAAAATAAATAGATTAACACACGTATCGCACTTAATATTAATAAGCTAATGTTTAATTAGCCGTGCCAGCACAGCAGGGCCATTTGACACCTCTATTCCCAATTAAGCAAACTTCGCATTAAAACAGGTAAGCCAATACTTCCCTTTTCCTTGAACCTTCATTTTTTCCCACATGAAAAAGTTTCTCGTGGTACACGTGGCACATCTTCAATCCCTTCTCTTTTTAAGATAAGGGCGTGGGGGGACCACAAGATGCGAGAAAGATCTCATCATCCAATCTTGGCCCAAAAAATCATAAATAAAATAAATACTCATAATTTCTTAAAGCGACTAATAAAAAAAAAAGATTAATATCTATAATAATGTTAGAAGAACCAATCCACTTTTTGGTTCCACGTCACATGATTCTGTATTTCTCTTTCTTCGAGGCACTCTAGCTGAATATTCATTTCTTTGTCTGTGGGGTCCGTCCCTGTCATCTACTCGTCGTCGTTTCATTGGCTTGAATTTATCATCCATCTTCTCAAACTTCCTATTTTTGTGTTCCGTTTAAATCTTTTATGGATTTGTCGGTGAAATGTACCAACGTATTAATGATTTTTGTCCAATAGACCAAGATTTAGACAGTAATAATTATTCTTGCAAAACAAAAAATAATCAAAAAATAGTGACAATTATTTGTCAAAACTATTTATTGAAACAATTTTATATTTTATGCTAAAACTTGAAAAATATTACATGTCTATAGTTCAAACAATTCTTCAAGTACAAAGTTACAAGAACTACATATTGATCTCCCACTTATTATTTGCGCATGATCTTATCCTTTACTATAAAGCAAATTAAAAAAATGCACAAATTTAAAAACTTGCTTGGAGACTTACTGCCCATGGTCAAGTTAAGTTAAGAGACGAATATAGAAAAATGATGACAAACAAACCATCGTACTTTTCAAGGAAACTTGGAGTATAAAAAAGTTAAGAAATGAAGCTAAATATCTTGGAATCAAATTTTTTTATTGGTCGCAATAATGTAGAATTTTGGGGATTTCAATGAGAGGGTTTGAAAGAAAATGGAAAAAATGGAAATGTAAACTTCTATTAAAAGCTGGAAGAGCCACACTTTTAAATCTATTATTTAAGCAATGCCCCTTTATCAAATGTTGTCTTTGAAAGTTCATTCCAACATATGTAAGAGCATTGATAGAGCTTCTAAGAACTTCTGGTGGAAAGGCAAAGTGAACGAAGGCAATTTTCTCTGTTTGAAAAGTTGGAGTTCTCTGTGCCAACCAAAAGCATTTGATGGATTTGGGTTTAGACGAATGAAGGATATGAATAAAGTTTTGTTGGCTAAACTTGGATGGAAGGTTTTAACAGAGCCAAAAAGTCTTTGGGTTCAATGTGTCAAAGTAAGGTACTGCAATTGTAGATGTTTATTCTCTCTGTCTCCGAGACTAAATGGTTTTTGGGGATGGAAAAATATACTTATTGCACGAGATTTGCTCAAAAAATGTTGTTGCTTTAAAATTGGAAATGGTTCAACAATCGATATTTGGAAAGACTTTTGGATTCCATGGAACGAAGAATTTATGGCCAAATCGAAATTAACTATCGAGGCAAGTCATTCGATACTTGTAAACTCTATTTTCAATAGAAAAAATAAAAATTGGAATGTAGATTAACTGAGAAATATTTTTGATGATCAAGTGCTAAAAATATTTTGAAAATTGATTGGCACTGGAGGGGAATAGATTTGGCTAGGGCACAAGAATGAAATAATTTTTTTTTTAAAATTTAAATTGATATAAAGTTGATTTTTATTTTTTTTAAGCATTACACGTAGACTTGATTTTTTTTAGATTCATTTGATTTCTATAATGTGTTTTTATTTTTAGTGAAGTTATTAAATTTAAAACTTAATGTTTTGAGACTTTAAATTTTTAAGGGAAGTAAAAATTTAACTTGTGAAAAGCTTGATTATTTTGTGAACCTTTTTTTATTATTTTTTTAAAAGCTTTTGAGTAATGAAATTCTTATTTCAAAAAAGGTCCATATATAATTAATTCGAAATAAATTCATGATTCTAGCCTTTTAGGATAAAATTATTGTCTCAGTAAAAAAACTCAGTTAACAATAAATACTGAAAAACTGAAAATGATCTTAAATCCTGAGTTTAAAATTCGATGAGACTCCTTCCCAATTTAAAAATAAAAATAAAAATGGAGGCGATTATTAAAAATGATAAACTAGAAAGTGCAAATTGAAACCGAGGTTTCAAGAGGGAATCATAGAATTCACAACGCCTATAAATAGCAGCGTAAGCCGTCCTCCCCGCCTCTTGGTCTCACTAGCTGCCATTCGCAAATCTCCATTTCTTTCATTTCTTACAAGCTCTCTATCTCTCTCGGCGAATCGATAGCCTCTCTCGCTTTCTACAAACCCATTAGGTCATTTTCCATTTTCAGTTTCTTTTATAAAATTTATCTTCTTTTTTTGTTTTCGTTTTGACTCAAATTTTGGAATTTTATTTTTAATTTTTTCGCAGAGGATCGCCATGGTTGGGAGTTTGGAAAAGAATGGCTTGGCGGTGGAGATTCAGTCGGAGGATTTCGATCCGATGGCCGTAATTCCAGAGCCAGTGCCTTCGGTGGTTCTATCCAACGGCGATCTGGGACATGAAGAAGGAGACGACAACAAGATCCACGAGAAAAAGCGAGAGATCGTGCTTGGCCGGAACGTGCACACCACGTGCCTGGCCGTGACTGAGCCTGAAGCCAACGACGAGTTCACCGGCGACACGGACGCTTACATGGCTGGTGTCCTCGCTCGGTACAGAAAGAACCTCTTGGAGAGGACGAAGTACCATTTGGGTATTGCTTTTTTTCCGCATCAAATTTCGAAATCTTAGCTAAAGATTCTAGCTTTATAGTTTGTGATTCAATTTCCGTTACAGGGTATCCGTACAATTTGGACTTCGATTACGGAGCACTGGGACAGTTGCAGCATTTCTCCATCAACAATCTTGGGGATCCATTCATCGAAAGCAACTATGGCGTCCATTCAAGACAGTTTGAAGTGGGTGTGTTGGATTGGTTTGCTCGCCTCTGGGAAATAGAGAAGAATGAGTACTGGGGATACATCACGAATTGCGGTACTGAAGGGAACCTTCATGGGATTTTGGTAGGAAGAGAAGTACTCCCAGATGGGATTTTGTATGGCTCCCGAGAGTCCCATTACTCTGTGTTCAAAGCTGCTCGAATGTATAGAATGGAGTGCGTGAAGGTTGAGACTCTCATCTCCGGTGAGATTGATTGTGCGGATTTTAAGGTTAAACTACTAGCTAACAAGGACAAGCCTGCAATCATCAATGTGAATATAGGTATGTGGGTGTGTGTGTTTGTATTGATGTATCTATTTATATTCGTTCCTTAGTTTCATTTATTTGATTTGGTGAATTGCTTTATGTTGCAGGAACAACTGTGAAGGGAGCTGTGGATGATCTTGATCTTGTCATACAAACGCTTGAAGAATGTGGGTTCACGCAGGATCGGTTCTATATCCATTGTGATGGAGCCTTGTTTGGACTTATGATGCCTTTTGTCAAACGTGTAAGTCATCTCAATCTCAATGAGAAATGTGTTATACAGTTACAGCATATATAACCCCGTTTCCTTTTCTTTTTGTTACTACTAAAATGGTTGATCGAACTGTTTTTTTTGTTTTTGTTTCTGTTTTTCTCTTTTTACTGAGAACGATCAATTTGTGTTATGATGAAGCACTTTTTTAGTCATGTTCACAGGATGGTACAAGTGTTTGGGTTGAATCTTCATGATCGATCATGGCATTTCTTTACCTTTCCTTGTTTTGCCTACAATAATTTGATAATATGGATATCACTATAATTTGTGGAGCCTCAAATCCTGTACTTGTTTATAAATTGTCAAAGAAACCAACTGTAGTGACCTACATTGGTCAGTGACAGGATTCCAGCATTTTCTTTGAAGTCTGAATTTGTTTTTGACGCATGAAGTTGTACCTACCAGTATAATTTGCACTGTGCTTTCTGGATCTTCTTCTACCTTTCATTCACTGTTTGTTTTGATAACTGGTAAGCAGGCACCAAAGGTTAGTTTCAAGAAGCCCATCGGCAGCGTGAGTGTCTCTGGCCACAAGTTTGTAGGATGTCCAATGCCTTGTGGTGTTCAGATAACAAGGCTGGAACACATTAACGCCCTTTCAAGGAACGTTGAGTACCTTGCTTCGAGAGATGCCACAATCATGGGAAGCCGGAACGGCCATGCACCTATTTTCCTCTGGTACACCCTAAACAGAAAAGGTTACAAGGGATTCCAAAAAGAAGTCCAGAAGTGTCTCAGAAATGCCCACTATTTGAAGGACCGCCTTCATGAAGCTGGGATTAGTGCCATGCTGAATGAACTCAGTAGCACAGTCGTGTTCGAGCGGCCTCTAGATGAGGAGTTTGTTCGGAGGTGGCAGTTAGCATGCCAAGGAAATATAGCCCATGTTGTGGTGATGCCTAATGTCACCATTGATAAGCTAAATGATTTCTTAAATGAATTAGTTGAAAAACGTTCGGCCTGGTATCAGGATGAAAAAGTTAAACCTCCCTGTATTGCAGCTGATGTAGGAGCTGCAAATTGTGTTTGTGGGCTGCATAAGTGATTGAGCTTTTTACAAATGGAGCTGTATTCTTCTTGTTTTGTCTGTAACAAACTATTGATTTTCGTAGGAATTAGATGTGTTATCTTTCGGAGGGTTTTTCACCCTCGATTCTGTTCCAGCCTTTCATATTCTCTTAGAGTATCCTTGTAATTGCTTTTAAAAGTCTTCTTTCTCTAATCATTTTTGGTGCTTGGGTTGTGATTGAGGCATGCCTATGGTAACGCATTTTGGTCGTCAGCGTCCGTTGTTATTGACAGCTTTTGATAGAATCTGACAATTTACAGATTTGTAAAAACAAAAATAATAAATCTCCAAGGTGGGTATTCTTTGTTTACATCCTTATCGTAGGTTCAGGTTCAGGGATTTTTAGTATATTCCATCATTATCATGTTTACAAGTTACAATTTTTTCTCTTTGCCGTTTGAGTTTTGGAACTTAAAAGAGTCCAGCATGGATAAACATACTGTCATGAACCTAATTTGTTTTCTTTCTGTGTTAAGGCCGACTTAAGAAAGTCAGTATTACTCTAATTAGTGCCAAAATGGCAAATTTACTATTTTTTAACGGTTTAAGCTATAATGAAAATTGGTAAATTTATTATGGTGATAAAACCCTTCTGGCCTGGATTGCCTGAATATTTGTTGACAAAGAAAGTTGTGAAAATAAACATCCAAATTAAGTAATAAAAACGGTGTTTTTAAAAAAAATTGTTATTTGTTAATGTTTAGAATGAATATCAATATGATATATACAAAATTTGTCAATATAAATATTTATTTTTAAAAGCTCTTAGAAATTTTTTTAAAAAGCTAAATTTTTTTAAATAAATCAAAATTTTCAAAAAACAAAAAAATTAATAACTATAAATATATTTTGTGTATATTACTATTGCATAGCAATTTTTAAATTGACAGTACAATTTCGCCCTTAAAATTTTGACAATGTCAATTTTTTTACTACATAAAAAACATCTAATCTGGTTGCAAATAAACTTCTAATTTAGGCTTGAAGCAGAATTATTTATAACGGCCATTGCTTTCCATCATGATAATTTTCCATGTCTTTTAAACATAACAATCATTGGATATTTCATGTATATTATTTTGGAAGGGAAATATCAATGTGCTCCAACTATTTCTAGATATTCAAAGATAAGCTTGGATACTTTTATTATACGCTTGCTCCCTCCACTGCAGAAAGCAGCCATGGCTACGATCATTTTCAATGTTTTCAATATATATGAAAATTATTCTATCATTTCCGTCTGGATTGTCACTAAAAAAATCTGTTACCAGTGATAGTTTTCATCAACTTGATAATTGTTTAGCATTGTTTAGCGATGAATCTGTCATTGATAACAGATATTTGGTGACAATCCAGATGGAATTTTCACCCGGATATCCGGATTATGCTATGAAGTTTTAAAGGGGCTCAACGACAATAGGATACTTGTTTCTTGGCATCCTTACTAGTGTTGGCTGGACTGCATCATCCTTCTCTAAAGGTCTCCAACTGCAACAAACATCACAATCTCCGAATTATTAGCATAGCTTTCTCAACGTATTTAGTTATTAACTAAACTATAAGGCCATATATGTTTATTTGCAACTCTCACTTACCATCAAGTAAAAAAAAAATTTTTCTTTTTTGTCTTTCCCCGCCTAAAAATACATTTTTTTCTTTAAATATTCAAATTTTATGGATGTAATTATGTATTTTTCAATATAAAAACAAAAAGAAAATTTCCCATTTTGAGGCAACCACATTTCTCTTTGAACAGTTCTGTGATCAAACCAAATAGGAAACATGTTCTCCAACAATACAAAATATTACTAAATTTTAATTGTTTTTGGTCACCCATTCTTTTATTCTTTTAAGTTTTTTGAGGTTGTTGATCTTACTTGTATCTACAAACCAGATGATGGATGAAAATAGAGATCTCAAGTTTAGCCAAATTCATTCCTGGACACATTCTTTGTCCACTACCAAATCCAAGAAAGCTTAGAGGCTTCAAGGTTACCTGCATTTCCATCCCAAAAAAAAAAAAAAAAAAAAAAAAGAACTTATGTCTAATGCAAAAAGAGACTTGTAAGAAATGAAACTTTGAATTCTACAAGCACTACTTTACATCAAATCTGGAAGGATCGAACTGATGGGGATTGGGAAAGACTTCTGGGTCATGGTGTATGGAAACAACATCCAAATTCACTGACCAGCCTTTCTTGATTTTGTATCCTGTAAATAGTTCAAAAAAATAAATAAATAAAAGGTTTATTTGCAAAGGGTTATTTATATGCGGAAATAGTTGCTACTTGATACATATATAGTTAGTAAAGATACCATCAATCTCAAAATCCTGAGCAGCTTTTCTTGAAAACCAAGGCAATATTGTAGCTCTTCGAAGAGTTTCATTAATGACCTGAACTTCAACAAAGTCCAACAATTAATTTAGAAGCAATGGACTCTGATTATTAGATAAATTATATGATTGATTATAGGAGGTAATGAAAGATAGCAAAAGACTCTGCCTGTAGATATTCATAGATAGCAAAACTCGATGATCAATCATACATGTTTTGCTTACTTTTGCTGTGTAAGGCATGTCATTGACAGAGGACCAAGTGAGATTTGATCCACCATTTCTGCTTGCTTGAATTCGTTTATGTTCATCCTGCGAGTTTAGGTAATTTTGTAGTATTTGATAATATCAGTAACATATCTTCAGCAGAAACTGAAAATCTGTAGAATAAAATAAGTGGCAAAAAAGCATTATTACTCTGAGCCGTTCCAAAACAAGAGGGTTTTCTCCAAGGAATTTAATGAGCCAAGTAAGAGCAGCAGTTGTGGTATCATGACCTGCGACGAGCAGAGTCAATATGTTGTCCTTCAATTGTTGATCAGTCAGTTTATCTTTATCTTTATAATCATCCTCTTCCTCTCCCCTTCTTGCTTTGCTGTGTTTCATTATCAGTGATTCCAAGAAGTCTTGTTGAAACCCATCTCCATTTCTCCTCTTAGATATTATCGAGTCTAACATCGAATACATCCTATCTCGAGCCTGAGAGAAAATGCAATAGTTTATCATAGAAAATTTTAAGAAAATCCCCACTACTCTTCTAAATTTGAAGAAACAGTAATATGAGCTTGTTAAAGTATATAACTCAATTTTAGTCCACCTCTCTCACAAGTTCAAGCTTATAAGAACAGTGAAACTGGATTGTGGTTCAATAGAGCTAACCTTGATACCGCGATGAAAAGCTGTTCCTGGGATTTTAAATGGCAAGGAAGCAAAAGAGGAAGAGATGAGTTTGAAATTGTCTCTAAACTTCTCCTGTTCTTCACCAGTAGGCTCCAAGCTCATTATCATATTGCCAATCACTTTGAGAGTGAACTGCAAGAAAGCTTAAAACATATAATGTAAGACTTAAACCGGACAAGATTAACTACGGAGTTTAATTTGCTTTTCAACCCGAAAAACTCAACTGTTGAAGCTTCTTCAAGAACCAAGACTGTTCTTCCAGGCCATTGTTCCAAGATTTCAATTGAGAGGGTGTTTATAAAATGAAAATACTTTTTCAACCCATCAATTGATAGGGGCTCTGCAATCAGTCGCCGGAGCTGCTTGTGCGCCTCTCCGGTGGTTTGGAGCAAGCTGGTGGGGCCTAACACCTGCTTCCCGGTATAAAACAGGTTCAAGCTTACCATCCCATCTTTTCCTGTTAACAAGCTCTTGCTTGCTTCTCTTCCAGTCATAAACACAGTGAATCTCCCCAACACTAGTGTTTTAAACACTTTTCCATACCTATAAATATCAGTGTGTGTGTATATATATATGATATCCATAAATGTTGCAAATCCTAAAACTTGTGTAAATATGATGATCATTTAAAATATTTTGATGGGTTTGATTTTACCTCTGCTGCCTCTTGTTCATGAAGCTGTAAATACCAGATGGGCTTGAAAATTCAGATAAAAATGAGAAACTTTCACCTATGATTGGCCAGCCCAAACTTCCTGGGATTACCTCCATGGATATTGGTGTAGACCAAAACTGTAACACCAAGAAAACTGAAAGAATAAGAATGGATAGGAGCACCATGATCAGTAAGATGCTTAGCTCCATTGCAAGTCACTGAACCAGAAAACACAACCAGAAGGTATGTTTCTGTGTTTGTGTATGTATATATTTATATATCCAATAATAATCAAATCAGTGATCAGCTATGAAATCTCTTGCATATTCCTTTTCGTCCTTGTGCTACATTAATTTTGTAAGTATTCATATGAATCATATAAAGGGCAAATGGTAATAATGTATAAGACAAAACATATATAAACTGTTCAGTACTTAATCACATGGCCTAGTAATTAACGGTATTTCGATAAATTAATTAATACTTCTTGTTTATTGTATAATTACTAAGTAGGTTGACAACTAAATTTATGTTTGTTCTGTTGGTTTTATTCTCCTTTCTTGTATTTTCAAACGACGTGGAAAACAAACAAATCCCTCATTGCTTTAACAGAATGCCAATCAGTATTAATAACTTTTGGATTTTGGTGATGGATCGCCGGCCCTGGGCTTTTCCTCGAATCCCACACTACTTAATTGAAGAGCAAGTTGGATCGCTTATCACCTTAGTGCACTTTGCTAATTACCTAATTATTATTTTTTCCCAGAAAAGAAACTTCCTACTGAAAGGGTAGGGAAGAAATGTGAAATGGAGCAACAATTTTCAAAATGTGTTAACACTGTTAACACATTGACAATAAAGAAACAATAAGATAATTAATACTCACCAAGTAAGAAGAATAGAAATGAAAAAGTACAGCACCATCAAACTCCAAAGAATACCATATTCTCGCCACAAGCACGAGTATCTCAACATGTATTCATGCCATACGGTACAACCATGAGTACCAGATGTTTTCTTGTAAAAAACATAATGAACAGTATAAAACGAGATCCCATAATGGAAAAAAATGCATGTTTTCTTTTCGAACTATATAGAAAAGCATCTCTATAGTCTTATTAGTTCATGCTCAAGAAGATGGTTGTTCAATAAAATACAAAATCATAATATCCATCCACCACCAAATAGATGGTTCTGTAGGGTTTGTTCTACATGCTCTCTATTGATTCTATTCTAGCACTAGTAAATAGCAATATAGCCATGTGTGAATTGATACAACAGAATTGATCTTAAAGACGAACACTTTCCACAATCTTCTTGTACCTGGCAACACCATAATACATATACATATGACATTGTCTATATGTACAAAACCTACCCGAGCCAATTTTACCCTCTTCAAGTCCCAAACATCAAATTCCCTATTAGTTGATTCTACACCCTCTGGTTGTAGTCCATGAAGCTAGGATTAGACTGCCCGTTACGAGTTTGGTTATTGTTGGATGACTGAAGCATGTGAAGCTGCTGTTGCTGTTGCTGGGTCTGGGGGCCACCAAAAGGGTGCAAGGCTGGCTGGTGAGAGGCAAATTGAGGGATCCCCCTGTTGAATGGATTGCCATTTATGGTTTGCATTTGTCCAGTTGCTATCTTAAGCCGCTGTACTTCTTCCCTTAATTTTTCATTCAATGCTGTAGATCCAAAATAGCGAAATCAGTTCTAAATAATCATCAAGTTACATAAATAAATAACTAATAAACAACCATTTGAACAGAGAAGTTGAAAAAACTTGTAACTCTAGGTATTTGAAAACCCACATGAAACAATTCTTTCTACAAACTCCAAATATCCTAATTCCCTATAGCACATGACAAAAACACTTGATATCATGCATACCTTCTCTTAGCTGTGCTTGTTGTTCCATAGCCTGTAATCGAAGTTTGAGCTCCTTATTCTCAGCAGTTAACCCAGTAGTGTCTCTCTGCATCACAAGGAAACAGCATTCTTATCAATGCATTATTTGCAATCTTTCTCTTATATCCTTGTTACATTATCTTGTGGGGCAATTAACAATAATAACCCAAAAGATGCAACCTGGAGTTCCACTACGCTGGTTAGCAGACCCAGCCAAAAAAAAGAATGAAATACTGAAACAGGGAAATTTTATGCTGTATAGTGTCTTTACAAAACAATTAGGCTCAGGCAAATAACTTAAAAAAATTAAAAAATGGCAGCAAAGTGAGAAAACAGGAAGCTTAATGAAGAGTTTTTATTGGAACCAATAGCAGCAGTAGCAGTGTTCCATAATAAAATGGCACATTTATAAACTAAACAGTACTTAAAACATCTACCAGCATACAGACTGGTGCAAACACATACTATGCGGACCAGAAAAGCAAGCACCAATCCATATGTATCTAATATGTAATGCAGGACCCACAGAAAGTGAAAGCCCAGCTACTTGAGGAGTAATAACCAGTGAAAATGTAGAATTACTTGGGATCTCTTTTTTCCTAAGTGTAAAATAAAAATTTAAATAAAGCCAAAACACAAATCTTAGAAGACCTCGAGGGAGGGATGTAATGTGTGGTGGGTAGTAATGTAATAAGGCAAAATACTTACGCACCAGCTAAAGTAGCATATTTAACATTAATTGAGCTGGGGGGAGAGTATACTAGTATCTTCACTAGACAACTCAAACCTCAAACCCAACCACTGGACAGCCATATTTGGAACCATGATGTTTCATAAACTTGTTTAGATCAGGAGTCAAATTATAAGCATAACATCTGAGACATGGGGTAATAGTGAAGTTTCAAGCTCAAGCTGCTCCTGTTGCTTCAAAAGTGATCAGAAAAGTAAAATTTTGTCGTAACAAAGAAGGCATACACAAAAGCCAGACATGGAAAATTGTACAAGAAATAGCAAATAATGCAGTATATTCACTTATTTATCCAGAAGAATCTTTTCATAATTATTTCATTAAACGGGTCTCATATTACTAAACTGGTCAGATCAGTCTACTAAATTGTCAGGCCTTGTAATACAAACAATTTGTTTGGAATTTATCCAAAAGTGTAAGTTTGGTAGCAGATTTTTGTCTTTACCTGTCCGTAAAAGCTATGCTGCCATAAGAGAATTTGATTCAATTTTTTACAAACATGACTTGTCCCATGTCCGCAGTAATTTTAATTACGTAGCAGTGCATCCATATAGTGATTGATGCATGTAGTAGTAACATGAAAATAGCATATGGCATAACATATGAGAAGAAAATCATTACAAACTTTAGACTGTTAACACTTTTGTGGTTTGTAAAGAATGCCATTTTTTTTAATAATTCCAGTTAATAGACAAATCAAAGTAGACTTGAATCCAATGAATGAGATCATTGATGGCAGCAATGAACAAAATGGTGTCATTCAAGGTAGACATGCTTAGTATTTGAAAAATACCAGACTCTTAATTTTCATCCAAATCATATAGTAGGCCTGCTTGATCTTTTAAATCAACCTATCAGAAGATTGCACTAATGAATAGAGCACAAAATGAATGATTAGATACAGAATTCACAAAGATGCAAAGTTTATGAGGCACTCTAACATACAAATAATAATCTTTTTGAAGAAAAAAAATTAATATTATGACCATCTTAATGCAGAAAAATATATGTTACAATAATATTTTTCCATCCATCCCTTGCTACTTTTTGATTAAAAGCAGACTCCATTAGTTACTTAGCGCTTGAAAGTCTTGCAAAACTCATATAATTTTCTACTTTATATATACAAAAGTCAAGGTCATACGCAATACCTGTAACAGCGTAACTTGTGCTGAAAGGGTGGTTGCTTCTGTCTGAAGTGTCTGTACCTTCTTCTCTAGTTCATTTGTATAACGTATCTTCCTCTCCTTGGAACGAGCAGCAGATTGTCTGTTAGCAAGAATCCTGCGATAGAAAACACCCCAGACGTAAAACACCAATACATCAACTTCAAACTTAAGACTACCATTTCCACAAACAAAAAGCTCAGGAACCCAAATCTAAGCTCTCTCACTTCACTAATGTAAGAAATTAATCCAGTCAGCTTCAAAATAACCCATCAGTTTCGCCAAAAAAAACTACCTCCTGTGATTATGAGAAAAGAACAAGAAAAAGAAACAAACTTTTAAAGAAAATTCGACTCCGTCACTGATTAAGAGGATGTCCATTGTTCAGATCAATAATTAAAAAAAAAATTCCTAACAATTTGAGGCTAAATAAATTATTGATAAATATTAAGTATCGTAAAAACGGCATTCAAAGTTTATCCATAATTTTCAACGGAGAAAAAAAAAGAGAGAAAAAAGGCCAAACCTTTTGGCTCTCTTGGGGTCGATCAGTGCGAGCTCGGCGAGCCTATCTGGACTTATAGCCTTCTTAACATCATCAATTCCCAACAAAGCCGACTCTGCCTCCAACCCATCGATGGAATTGCTATGCCCATGATGACCAGGCCTCTTCTCTCCGATCATCTCCTTCCCAGGATCTCCGGAGAAGCCCAAGCCATCGAAGAAATCAGAGTCCACAGACAAGCTCCGAAAGTGAGAATAAGATCCAGAAGACCCAGAAGCCCGGTTCCTGACCCTGGGATTCGGTCCGGAAGATTCATTGGAGGACTTGGTCGAGTCGACCGGCACGGGGACCCCACGTGCCGCCGGCGAAGGAGAAGGGGACAGAGACGGGGAAGGGGAAGGGAGTGCAGAGAGGTCAAGCTCAGAAGGGTCGAAGAGAAGAAGGTCGTCGAAGTTCGGGAACCGAAAGGAGGTGTCCGAGTGGGCCCTCCGGTGGTGGGACCCCCTCTGTGGGGTCTCCGGCATCTGGTCTATGACCATGTCCGTCGCCGTTGATAGTTTTCCCGCCATCTTCGCTTCCATTTTCACCTTTTCTTTCTTACCTCTCCTTCCTTTCCTAATCCGGTGGCGATCGCCGTGGCGACGGAGTTATCAGCAAGTTGCTGCGGCAGAGAGGGTGATTAGAAATTAACGATGGAGATTTTGTTGATGAAAGCACCAGGGATGAGAGAGAGAGAGTGATAGAGGGTTTAGAGTTGAAACTATGGGCTTTGAGTGGAAAAATAATGAAGAATTTTTAAAAAAAAAATTAAAAAATAATATTAGTTTTTTTGGGTAATAAAATATTAGTTTTGGTTGGGGGCATAAGTGGTAAGAAAAACATTTTAGTGTAATTTTAATGACTAAATTTAATTATCAAAATTTTAATATTCAATTATATAATCTAGTTTTATTAAATTTATATTCATAATATTTAATTATTATTAATTAATATTAAATTAAATTTGAATGCTATGATTTTACTTAATAAAAATAAAAAATATTGGAAAAGGCAATAATAGATGAGACATCGTATGAGATGTAAGATTTATTCGGTATAGTTTCTAAAAATGTTCATCGATTCGAAGCCGATTTATTTTAAAAATAGTTAATTCAATTTAATTAATAATCAGTTTTTTTTTTATCCGATTCAATTCATAATAAAATTTAATTAAGTCCAATCTAATTCAATTAGTAATTAGATTGGATCGATTTAGTTAATCGGTTTGGCTTGGATTTTTATTTAATTTTTTTAAAATTTAATTTTTGAACTTTTTTACTTTGAATCTTTGACATTTGGATTATTTTTTGTCAAAAAATTTGTTGGACTTAAACTTTATTTAAAAAATTACTTATTTTTCAAAATCTAACACATAAATTATTAAAAAAACAAGTTACACTTATTTAAAAAATAATTAGAGAGAGAAAGTAAGTGAATAGAGACAATGCTCTAAACTTTATCTAAAAAATGATTGAGTGTATGTATAGTCACGGTAAAATAGTGACTATCAATAAAAACATGTCATAAAAAAATATTTTTAAAAAATTAGAAGGTAATCGGTTTGGTTTAGATCGGTTGTATTGATTTTTGATCTCAGCAACCAAACCAAACCGATCAAATGGTCAGTTTTGAATTTTTAAAACCGATACAATCCAATAACACTAAAATATCAAATCCAAAAAAATTAGATTGGATCGGTTGATTTTATCGGTGGATTAATTTTTTTGCACACCCTTAATATTTTTTTTACTTTTGCTTTAGAAAAATTATTTTTTGTAGGTTTTTTTTTTTAAAAAAAAATTTGAAACATTTTTAAAAAATTATTTAACATTTTCAAAAATATTTTTTAAGTTTTAAAAGTTAATTTTAATTTCTCAAAAACTATACCAAATATTTACTACATTTATGCTAAATCACTTAATTTTGTTAGGAAAAATTTGGCTAATCGTGCCAGGATTGTTGTCTAGCATAAAGGGTGCCAAGATTGTTGTCTAGTATAAAGGGAATCTCCCACTAATAAACTTATATTTATTTCTTAATAAGACAAATTACAATTATTAATATCATCTAGTCTTTTGAGATTTACTTAAAAAATGAGTTGTTCAATGAAATTTTATGTTTGAATTTGGCAATTCAGACAAAAAAAAAATGTTGGAGTTTTTGGCAAGTTATGAACCTAATTGGATTATCATCATCATTAATTTTTTAATAGTGATTGATTGATATCAATTTACCGTATTCTTTTATTTTTTGCTTTGATTAATAAACATATTGACGAATGACGATGCAATATAATTTTTTTTTTTTTAAATTATCATGTGGTCACGAGAGTTGTATTCACAAAAAAATTATATATTAATATTAGAGTGATTAAATTTGTATGTAAACAATAGATAACAAAATGTGTTATTATTTTATCACTAATGATAGTAGAGATAACTAGTAATATTCTGTTTTTAAAGACAATCCAAATAATAATAATCATCAATTATAGTGTTAACTAAAAACATTCACAAATATATATATATATATATATTTGAGTCATTAAAATTGTAAAATAAAAATGTATGTAAATTTAAATAAAAATTATTTTGCTGTTATTTCATCATTACGATTATTATTATTAATATTTTTTTTGATTGATCATTATTAGTAATGATATCTAGCAAAATTGACAAATATATGTATGTACATATTAGGGTCATTGAATTTGTATTTAAACTTTAGATAAAAATTAATACGCAAATATTTTATCATCGACCATTAGAAGTGTATAAAAAATTCGATTAACCGATGAAACCGATCAATCTAATCTAATTTATTTGGATCGGTTATTTTAGTGTAATTGGATTTGATCGTATTTTTGATGTTAAAAACTGACAAAATCGATCCAAACTGAACCGATCTTTTTTTTTTTTTTTTTTTTTTTTTTTTTTTTTTTTTNGCTCAACAAGCATACTCTGCTATGCGCCTGATCCTGCGATTATTTTATAAAAAATATGGCAATTAGTTTAATATTACTGGTATGTAAGCTTTGTTGTATTAGCTTAAATTTGGAATTGAATTACTGAATTATTGTATCAGTGTAGTAATTTTATTTTGTTTTAGTTTAATATATTTACTTGTCCTGTTATTTTTTTAATCATTTATATGTTAAGTTTTGAAAAAAACGTAATTTATAAAACAAAGTTTAAGCCTAATAAATTTTTGACACAAAAAATAGCTCAAATGTCAAATATTTAAAGTAAAAAAACTCAAAAATTTAATTTTAAAAAGTTTTAAAAAATTAAATAAAAGTTAAAGCCAAACCGATTAACCAAACCGATCAAATTTAATTACTAATTGGATTGGATTTGATGTATATATCATATCAGATTGAAAAAATAAAACAGATTACTAATTTGATCGAATTAATTATTTTCAAAATAAATTAGTTTCGAACCAATAAACATCCCTACAAACAATCATTATTAGTATTGATAACTAGCAAGATTTATAAATATATTAGTAACTGTATGTAAATTATATATAACAATTAATATGAGTTATTCTATCACATTTATTGATCATTCCTTATAATTTATAACTATTTATTAGTGCCTTCAAATTATATCAACTCCTTTAAACTCCTTTCACTTAAAAATAGTGGCAAACTGTACACACATTGTTGAGTTAAAGCAAAAACTTAGAAATTGATCTATCATTATTCTTCTTGTGAGCTTAAACAAACTTTTATATTATATTTTTTTCTTTAAATTTTATTGGCAACAAATCCAATTAAATATGTTTTAGCAAATGCACACTTTAAAGGTTCACTACTACATTGTAATTCAATTTAGAAAGTGAGCACAAACATGAATAATACATAATTTAAGCACGTGAGAGCGGCAAGCCTATACATCCGCAATCATATTGAATTATTTTTAGTTTTAATTTTCACTATTTTATTTTATTTTATTTTTCATGTGGGCTGTAGGAACTAGTACCAAAATAGATCATATTTGAAGTGCTAAATTGTTGTTATTACTTATTTCTAAACATTAGCTTTTTTTTTTCTTTTTATACAAAAAAAAAAAAATAGAGAAATATCTATAAAGCTACTCTCTCAACCATGTTTTTTTCTTTCATTCTATATCGGGTGGGTTTTCAACAAGTATAATGATTAGAGTTGGACCAAAAGTTAAAAAAAAAGGATTTGCACTCTAAGTGGACATTAGCACCTTGAAATGACTGATTGGATTGCAGGTGAAAAGGTCAGAAAACCCTTGCATTTTGGAAAAAATATTTCACAAAGGATAGAAAAATTAAATTTATTAGTTAATTATGTATTAGTTTTTATTTTTTTTTTTGCTGAAAAGGGGAGTTTTAAAAATTGAATGGATGTTGAATGTATTAAAAATTAATAATTTTTTTTTTTGGTGAATAATGCTCGTTCCCCGATTGCATATAAAATTGTTCTCCACTTGAATTATGCTTTTTTAAAATTTATTCAAATTTTCTTGACTTTTTTAGTCGGTATGACTAACGTCAGCCTTACGAATCATCAAATTCACTATAATGTGGGGCATCATCTTTTAAATCAAATGGTCTTTAAAATTATACATTCTCCCAAAAAAAAAATGGTCTTTAAAATTATACCATATGATTTTTTGCTTCTTAATTAGAGTCATATCAGTACTTCAATTTCCTCGAAGAGATTTCAGCTGTAGACTTCTTAAATGTTATGTGGAAATTAAAGTTTTAAAATGAAAAAAAATGTGGTTAATTAGTCAATAAATTAATAAATTTGTTTTCATGATTGAGATTAACCAAACCAAGATAAACTTGTATAAGTTAATATTTAATATTAAATGATTCCTAATATCATATCATTATTTGATTGTGCATGTAAGTTTTTGCCATATATTAGACTTGGTTACAAAATTGGTATTCTCTTGTGATTCTCACGAAACCCTTTGACAATTGCGATTGTCCAAAACCATTTCAATTTTTTTTATTCATTTATTCTTAAAGTGAAAATAACATTATACAACCTTATTATTTTAGAAATTATTGAGAAAATTAAGTATCTATATGAATTGTACCAGGATAAATTAAACATATAATTTCGTAAAATTAAAAAAAAATAAAAGTATAATTGGTATATGTCTAATGGCCAAAGCCCAGCTATCAAAATCCCATAACAACCAAAAGTTATAACCTGGGTTCTGGCCAACCCCTTCTAGCTTTTCAGTTTAAGAGTATTTTCGACGTACTTTATTAATTTTATTTTATTTTAAAGATTAATCATCAATTTGATAATTCTAGACTTTTTAAATAGAAAATTTAAAATACATATTGAGAATTAGATCTTCAAATGTAGAGAGTCAAATCCATTTTTCATATAAAAAATTTAATGCACATATTTATTGTATCTACAATTTTGAATGCACATTTAATAATTTTATTTAACAAAATATTTTAATTTATTAGATTTGTTCTATAATATTCAAAAAAGAGAGAAAAGTGCATTATTTATTTATTGGAAAATAAAAAATAAAGATTAGTAATAAAGAGTTTTGTTGGAGTTGGATAAAATATTTCACTTTCTATTTTATTAAAATTTCAAAGATGCTCTTTATTTAAAAAATTATATTTTTTAAAATAAAAAATACCATTTAAGATGCTCTAAGCATGCCAATTTAAGATGCTCTAAGCATGCCAAAATATTATATGGATAAACTATAATCTATGAATTTGAATGTTTAAATTAATGTTAGTATCACATAATAAACAATGATAAAAAAATATGTTCGAACAAATTAAATCACTTTAAATACGATAACGTGATAAATAAATTTTTAATTTAATTATAATTAAATTTTATATTGTTTAATTTTTTTCTTTAAGAAACTATGAAATTCATATCCCGTATTAGAAATAGATGATTTTATATTAGAAATAGATGATTTTATATCTATTTAAATATTAAATTCTTGTTATAGTTTCTATTTTTCTAATATTTATACGTTGAATATACTCTTTGGTTTGATTTGTATTTTGAATATTTTTAAATTGACAGTTGTAATGAATGTTTTTTTCCTTAGCTACGATAAATATTTAATATATCTCTAATATTTTGAATATTTTGAAATAACAATTATTAATCATGTAGATTTTTAACATGTGAATATTTTTCTTAGATGTTTAGCTTATCATTTGATCATGTATTAATTTAACCAAAAAAATAGAACAAACATGTCTAAACATAGTAAACATGAATATAATACACTATGATATGAATACGGTTTAATATGAAAGTTTAACGAATTAGGTTAAAACACGACATAACAAGACATGAAAACTGTTCAATATGACACGTTGCCATGCCTACTCCAATCTTCTACTATTGCTGATGAGCTATGTACGTTACTTGCTTGGACATCTATGCTGGAATGTTGGAAGGCAAGGAACAATTGTGTTTTTCAAAGAATTACTTCGAGCCCGATCCAGGTCAATTGTTTAGCTACACAAGCCACTCTGGATTATCATGCCTATGGAGTTCCCAGCGCTCGTATTTAGCTACACATTGCCTGCCTCATGAAATTGTTGCTTCCAATGTTTCCTATTGGACTCAGCTCCAAATTAGTTTTGTCAAAATCAATTGTGATGCAGCTTTTCAACCAAGAGCTTTAGAGTGCAATGTTGGTCTATTTGCATGTGATCATCTGTGACAAGATCTAGCCTATATATATTATGCCTACATGATTAAATATTTTTATTAAACCATTAAGCAGTCATAAAATTCCATAAAAACATTTAAAAACTCAAATGAAGACCTTTCTGTGCCAAAGATTTTATAAAAATTTTGTCAAAGGCAAACAAAATTTCTCCAAATACAAATAAATACAAAATTTGCAAAAGAACACACTTTTAAACATAATTCAATCCACCTCAACTCCTCCTTGTTTCTTTTCCACACAACATCAACACTTCAATAATAAACTTTAAAATTCAAATAAATATAACCTTGAAACAATTACTTATCCAAACAAGATAATAACTCTAGAGAAAAAAGAAATAATACACTACTATTATCTCAATAAACTAGAAATAGATAACAACTCATGTACTTTCAAAAATTATAAACATATTTGTTATGCTCAAAAATAAAAAGAAAAGCATAACAAAAGAAACTCTTAATCGAAATTTAAAAGGAAGACTTTGATAAATAATATTTTCCTTAGCTGCACTTAGTTTAAAAATCTGAGCTACATACACACTTTTAAAATAAAAAATAAAAAATTAAACTACCTGTAGTACTTATAAAGTTCATAACAATTAGCAAACCAATTTTTTCATAAAATCGTCATTTCCATCAATGAAAATCTAAATAAAACCTTTAAACTCATAATTTTATTCACCTTAATAAAACAAATAAATTGTTAGTTTTCGCATTGATCAAATAATCATATTTTGAAATCAACACTTCAAATCCTCATAACAACTTTAAATCTAATCTTAACTAAAAATTTATTAAAACCATAAATACCATACCATATACTGATATATCGAGCGATCCTCATCATCACAATCTAGTCACGTAACTAGCACCCCCAGTCAAAGTTCGTGAACTAGTTCTGTATACTTTTCTAGTCATATATCCAACACCACCTGTCAAAATTAGTGAACTAGCAGATGACATCTCATCACAGCACACTAAACATCATTCTCTAGTCACGTAGCCAGTATTCTTTGTCAAAGTTAGTAAACTAGCAAAATACTACACCTCGTTGTGTACTGGATATTCCTCTTTAGTCACCTAACCAGTACCTTGTTAAGGTTAGTGAACTAGCAAATGATGAATCACTATATGTATATCATCATCACATTCATCACTAGCATATCATCATCATCATCACTGCGTCATCATTATCAAATCAGTACATTTCTTGTGATTAGCACAAATCTAAATCATTTTCAACATAAATAAAATAAAATGATTTTTTTAAAATTCCAATTTTGAAAAATTACTATAAAAGCTATTAATTAATACATCACAAATAATACTAAGATTTATTTTATATTTTCAATTTACTTAATACTTTGGTTAATTGCAAATAAAACTCAAATCTTTTACCAATTTACTAAAATCACAACTTCATATTTATCCTATGATAAATAAGAGATACTATCCACATTAAAATAGACTGGACATAAATCAAACATATATAAACATTTAATTTATATATATCGCATTAAGTATTCAAATACATAAATAAATAAATCTTAGAAAAATTAAATCCAATATAAAATGATCTGGCACCTCAAAACTTTCTTTATTTTCCAAAATTAAGATTTTCTTTGTATAAGTTACTTTCTAATACTATCCGGTTATTTTGGACTCCACTTTCAAATTGTTACAAAGTTTTAACAACATCAAACCCACTCAAATTCCAAACTTAGACGTCTACAAGGTAATTTGGATATTGTTTATTTAGAACAATGTAAATGTGTATGCATGAAGTATGAGTTCTTTCAAGTTTATTGAAATGAAAAAGGAAAAAAGATGAAAAAAAATAAGACCATGAAAATTCAAAATTGAAAACGACCAAACTCGCCCAGCCCTACTTAAGGTTGTATGTGTATTTTTGGGCGGGATTCTCATTGCCCTCAAACCTTCCCACCCTACATGAAGCCATACCATCTTACGTAAAGCCGACGTGAAGCTTGTGGGCAAGCTACTAGGCCTTTACTTCTTCTTCCCCATCCTCAGAGAAACACATCGTCCTCACTTAGGGTGCTGTGTTTCTCCAAAGGCAGGCTACAAACCATAAGGCCCAAGCCTTTTTGTGCTTTTTCCCACTTTTAGAGAAACACACTGACACTCTAAGTGTTCTTCCACGTCTTTGGGATCACGCACGACCTTGGTGAAGGCGGTGTATTTGGGTTGCTCAACCTCAGTTCGTTGTTTCATCAATAGGCATTCATACTCTACATTTGGAATCTTGCCAACGGTTCTCTTCTTTGTGATGGGTTTTTGTAGGGTGATTTGCTAAAAATGTGTTTTTTCTTTGGAGGTGATGTCGATTATTTTGGATTTTTCACTGGCTATTTCATGGTGGTGGTTTTCTTTGCCATTGTCGTCTTTGTTATATCTCTTAATGCATGTTACTTAACTCGTACCATTGTTACCGGTGAAGGGAGAGAAGCGTGTGAATGTGAGAGAGAGAGGGGATCAAGAAAAATAAAGGAAGGAGAGAGAGAGAGAGGAATATGTCTTTTATATTTAATTTAATTTTTTTAAAAACAAGAGTATACTGGATATTTTAAATCTGAAACTAATAAGGTGATGAATATGAATAACTAAATAAAAAGTGACCTTTGTAGAGAATTAATGATTGAGCAAGGAAGATATCGGTACAAAAGTTCTTAATATTTTTTCAATTGGGCCAAAAAAAAAAAGGCAACCATTCAAATTACTCTAGTCCAAACTGGCTATGTTTAATGCCCAAAACCCAAATATGAAAGCCAAATTTTATTTAAACCCAAAAACTGAAAAAGCCCATCACAGCCAAATTCAGTAAATACTGAAGGTGGATGTTAAAGTTGAATGATAATTTTGGTGTTTTTATTTATTTATGTTCTTAGCTGAACCAAAAAAAAAAAAAAATTCCATTAATTATAAAAATTCAAAAAATGTCCATCTCTTATTTTTTATAAACAGATCTTTTCCAGATCATTGTACTCAATTTTTTATACCTACATTCTCAAAAACCGATCCACTATTCCTTTATTTTCTAATTTCATTTTTATTTCTATTTAACTCTTTCAAACATAAGAAGTTTAACTAAAAAAAATAAATTCTTAATTTTATATTTATATTTTTGTGTGAGAAAGAATGTTAAATTCAATTTAAAATTTAGTAAAACAAGTTTATTTTACTTTTGTAGAAAAATCCTATTTTTAAGGTTTAATTTTTAAAGTTTAAAACATCTTCCAGTGTGAAATATGTAGTTTGCCAGAAATGAGTTGGATAACGGGAGAAGATGAAAAAGAGCAATTCGTCTGGTATGTCACTTCTGGTGGATTTTCATTCAATATGGCATATTACTTCTTGTAGATTTTTATAAAAACTATTAGAGGTTTGCAAAAAAATCGACCAACCGATCTAATCAATTTGTTTGGATTAGTTATTTTAGTGTTATTTGATTAAATCAGTTTTAAAAATTCAAAACCGACTATTAGATCGATTCGGTTGCTAAGGAAAAAAACCGATACAACCGATCAAAACCAAACCGATTGCCTTTAAATTTAAAAAAAATATTTTTTTTATTATATGACTTGTTTTTATTGGTAGATTCATTATTTTACTGTGAATTTAGATACACTCAATTATTTTTTAAATAAAGTTCAAGGAATTATCTTTATTTGCTAACTCTCTTTTCTCAATCATATTTTAAATAAGCGTAACTTATTTATTTAATTATTTATATATTAGATTTTGAAAAAAAAAATGTAATTTTTTAAACAAAGTTTAAGCCTAACAAGTTTTTGGCATAAAAAAGAGCTCAAATATCAAATATTCAAAGTAAAAAGGCTTAAAAATTAAATTTTAAAAAATTTTAAAAAACTAAATAAAAGCCTAAGCCAAACCGATTAACCAAATCAATCCAATCCAATTACTAATTGGATATGATTAGATTTCATGTATAAATCAGATCAAATCGAATTGAAAAAAATAAAATCAATTAATAATTGGATTAGACTGGTTATTTTTAAAATAGATTGGTTTTGATCCGATACACCCCTAAACACTATTGTGTAAAAAATTCCAACCTTAAAGAAGGAAATCCTTACTCTAGGAATCACATATTTTCTTTTTAAAAAAAGTCACTCGAGTAGGGAATCCCTACTTTAGGATTGAGATTTTAAAAGTCTTGACTTGTAAAGTAGGGATTCCTTACTTAAAGTTTGAATTTTTTTTTTTTATAGAAAGTAGATAATTCTTCTTTAGAAATTCCAACTCCTAAAGTAGGGATTCCTTACTTAAGATTAGGATTTTTGACATAGCAAGGCTATGAAAATCCAAGAGAAGCAACTGATCAGATGAACTTCTCTTCTTCATCTTCTCTGGTGACCCAATTCACTTCTAGCAATGCAACTCCATATTTCATGCCACGAGATGTTCTAAACTTTAAAAATGAAACCCTAAAAATACAATTTTAATTACAAAGAAAAAAATATTTTACTAGATATTAAAATTGAATTTAAACATTCTTTCTCACACAAAAACACAAAAAATGGATATAAAAATGAATATTTTGTTTTTTAGTTTTATTTTTAGTGTTTAGGAGAGTTAAATAGAAACGACAATGGCATTAGAAGGTAAAGAAATGATGGTTCAATTTTTAAGAGTGTGTGAATATACAAAGGGCAAAGAAAAAAATATTTTAAAAAAGATCTGTTTACCAAAAAATTGAGATGAACAATTTTTTTTTTTTTTTTGTAGGATCATTGGACTTTTTGTTTTGTTATGTTGTTTTTGTTTTTGTTTTTGTTTCTTCATCAGCTAAGGGCATCTGTAAAAGAACACTAATTTTGGGGACAAAATGTTTAAATTGTACAAATGAATGAGGGAATGCCAAAAAGATGCATTATAAATTGGGCTCTTGGTTTGATTCAAGGTGTAATCCACTAAATCCATTATGAACTAGATAGGGAAACAATGCAGGTAGACATGATATTCAATGGCATTACAAAGACAGAAAAGACTAATGGTTTGGTAATGGTTTCCCCTAATTTATTTCACCAGAATTTTACCCTAAATGCAATCTTTATCCTCTGACACTCTCCTACTGACTATGAAAAAAGAAAAGAAAAGAAAAGTCAAACTAATCTGCTAGGGAACCCCGCAACCACCACAAGAACCACCCATGTTAATTTGCCTTCTAGTGTAGATAAAGAAGTACCCTGAAGATTTCTTGTTATCAAATTTGGTAGCCTAGGTGACCCACTGAATAGAACACGCCAAAAAATCCCAAAAAAGGAAAAAAAGAAGAAGAAAAAAGTAAGAAAGATAGGTGACCTACTGAGCAAAGTAGTATATATAATCTGATCCTAGTTTAATTAAACTTTATTTTTATCTGGATTCCAGTTGAGATTCAAACGAAATTTATCATTAATAGCTATTATTAGTGACTCATTTATCATTGATAATAGCTATTAGTGATAAATTCTACATAACTCCGAGACTTATCAAATCCCGCACACACACACACATATATATACATACATATATATATATATATATATATTGGGTGAGCAATCAAATTTATCTTTGGTTATTAAGTTAGTTAAATATAACACTAATGCTTTTTTTGATAAATTAGGAAGAAAAGTTTTAACACCAAGTTCTGACCTCTGAATTTAAAAGTTATTACTTATTAGAGATAAAATATAAAAGAGATGATAACCCACCTTCTATCAGCTTAAGTTGTTAGGATCAGTGGTGATTCAACATAGTATAGCAAAAAAACCTAGTGGTCATAGGTTCAAAACTCAATAGCTCTATCCGAAAATAAAAATATGTGTGAAAACCCAAATGAACCCAAAAGAGGCCTTAATGACCCACATTCTATCAGCTTAAGTTTTTAATATTAGCTTAGGTTTATGGGTTATAAAATATTTCATGATTAATAGTTTTAATTACATACTATAGTGTTTTAATTCCAAAGCTCTTCCAACAAATTTTGTTATTAATATTAGTCATACTATTTTCATAAGTGTTTATCTATTATATTTGTATATATATATTTCTATAATCAGGATGTTCTAATAGAATTCATTAGGTCTTCATAGAAAATTCATTAAAACTGTTATTAAAAATTTATTTTAGTGATAAATTTGAAAGCTGTCAAAAAAAAAAAAAAACATCCTATTCAATTCGATAATTTTAAATTTATCATTAAAATAGATTTTTAATGACAGAAAATTATGTTCAATATGTCATGATCATGAAATGACCAATATATTTTTAGCAAAAGTATTGAATGAGAATTACTTTTTTTTACTAAGTTCATAAAAGAGGTCATCAATAGTTTTCATCGGAACAGTTTAATATATATTCTAGTATTCTACGCCCTGATTGAAAAGGAAGACTTTTATTTTATTTTGTTTTTTTGCCACGAGGAAGACTTTCACCAGATAAATTATATAGAAGCCAGAAAAAGATCTTTATTGAGGTGGATTTTATATATGTATATATAATTGCCTTTGACCGTAAACAAGGCAATAAGAAGCGAGCATTCTAGCTAGCGTTATATATGGATATTAGTACTGTATATATTATATATAAAAAACATGTTGTTGTGTAGTGCTCCAGTGCTCCTCCTCGACCTTTGGTGATAATGTGGAGTACATATAGTGTTCGAGGACTTGTTACAAAAGGTGGAGGAATAATATATATATATATATATATATATATATACGTCCATGTACCTGTTAATGTGGAGTACATATAGTGTTCGAGGACTTGTTATAAAAGGTGGAGGAATAATATATATATATATATATATATACATACAAGCAAAATTGTCGTCCATGTACTTGTTCATGTCCATTAATAATGTATATTAAGCTGTGTTTTGCCTAATTCAATTATTATAAAGTTCTATTTTGCAACCAAATGAGTCAATTAATTAAGGAGCATTAATATATCAACTGGATTGGCTTCAAATTAAGAGGCATCATTAAACAATCGGGACCACTATTACAATAGTTCATATAAGTAGCTTTATAACATTTGATTATGCATTTAAAACACATATCTCGACGGACCTAGCTAGCTACAACCATGAAAGAAGCATATATTAGATATAATAATTATTATTAATTAATATATAAGCTTCTTTATTATCTAGACTTGTTATTTTTGAAAAAAAGTTGGAAAGCAAAACAACGATGGTACAATATTTGAGTGGGTAAGTGGGAAAAGAAAGCAGAGGATTAAAAAAAAAAAGAAAAAAAAAAGAGTTCTTGATAAAAAAAAACTTGTATGTCTATTCCACTGAATAGATAATGGGGATGGTGGCATTCGTATGGAATACACACTCCTTTCCATTTTCTCATATTATCTGATTCCACTTTTCCTCTCTCACTACTTTAGTGCTTTCCTCTTCAGAAACCATTACTCCACTTTTTAAGTATAAAACCAATTTATATTTCTAGGCTTAATTCATTTCACAGAACTCAGTTATCAAATTTTAGATTAAATAAATATTTCATATACACCCTTGAAGTTTAGAATAATTACAAAAGTATCATTCAGATTTGTAATAAATCATCTACATCACTAACCTTCATTTCCTCTCCTATTTGACAATTTAAATTATCTTTATAAATTACTTTTAAATGTTTTGTGCTTCTTTTTCCTTTTGCGAAAAATAATTTTTTTGATCATTTTGCAAAAATGAATTTGAAGACTTTAAAATTTTTTGATCTATATTTTTAATTAATTTTATTAAAAACTATTTGATAATTTTTTTAGTTTGAAAAAAAAATGATATTTCAATCAAATAAATTTTAATTCTTTAACGAAGTGTTGAGATATATTTAAAGTATATTTGTCAAATATACTTAACAAATTGTATTATATTTGTCAAATACATTTAACTAAAGATATTATAATCTGTCAAATATATTTAACTAAATATACTTATCAAATATATAATATAGTTAAAAATAATATCTAATTAAAATTATTATATAGTTTTTTTTTTTTAAAAAACTGAAAAATTATCACATAGTTTGATTAAATAAAAAAATAGAAAAAAAAAACTTAGAAGTTTTCAAATTAATTATTGCAGTAAGAAAGAAACACAGAGAATTTTAAAGTTAACTTTAGTAATTTAGTTAGCTGCATAGGAGAGAGAATGAAAGCAAGGGGGTGTAGGATAAAGGCTGGGAGAATATAGTGTGGTCTTCAGATGCCCTTGTTGTGAGAAAGGTGATTATTTTAGTTGAAGAACCTGTTGAAAGTATACCAAGTATGACTTGCTGGCAATCAAGCAAAGATTTCAGGCTCATAACTTGAGAATTTGTTGGAATGTGAGGTCCTCTAACAGGCTGGCTGACTATCTAATCTATGTGGCAAAAAAAACTTTTAAGTTCTTCCTGTTTTTGATTTTTGATATTTCCTCAGGTATATTAGATGAAATGCCCAATTAAGGACCTTTTTGATTTGGTTGTCCCTGATATGCTGTGTATTAGGATGTAAGCACTGTGATAGAGCTGGTTTTTGTGCTTATTGCAATATATCTTCATCAAAAAAGAAGACTAAAGCACAGAAGGTAGGTTAACATTGATCATAAATTTTCAATATTTTATTGGAGTTGATATGGTTTTCCTATTATTAGAATTGAAAAAAAAAATGTGGTTAATTTTATCTTGACAACTGCAATATAGTTTAAAGACAATATAAGTTGTCTTTTGAGTAATAGCACTTTTGATCTATAGCGATTATGTGTTTCCTAATTAAACACAAAATTAAGTTGTTTTAACTTGCAATGGAGACCTTTTTAATTTCTGTAGGGACTTTTATACTAAAATCGAATATAGTGATGAAAAAACCGAGAATATGTTATATAGGGGATAAAAAACTAACAAATATATATAAATACACACACACACACACTAACTAACAAAAGTATTAAAGTATTATAACCGAAAAGAATAATGGAAAAAAAGCATGAATGCTTACGTAATTTCTTCGTGTTTTATGGTTTTCCTTTTCTACTTCCTCTTTGTTTTGAATGGATGTCATGCTTTAATTATGAAGTTGGAGTCTAGTGTAACTGTCTATAAAGTAGTCTTCTTTTTCCAATCCATTTTTAGGACAATTTGATTCTTTCTAAAGCCCTTTTTTTTTTGTCAATTGCATAGCAGATTTTTATTTTTTGTCAATTGCAGAGAAATTGTAGCAGATTTTTATTAATGTGCTCATCTTAATTTCTTTCCTTTTATAGTTTATGTTTATGAAAAATTTATCGCTTTGTAGGGTTAATCCAAGAATTCTTATATAGAATTTATAGAACTTGGTCTGCTGAAGACCATTAATTAAGTTTATCAACTAATTAAAGTCAGTGGACATTAACGTTAAAGTAGGCACCACCACGACTGGATTATGCTAATCTTTTGTAGATTTGACATTATCGGAGTCGTGTTGATATAAATTATACTAGAACTAAGTGTTTAATTCCTTATAATTAATTTTCTTTTGTTTTTATTTACACACACATATATTTTTTCACTTAATTTAATTTCCCTTACATAATTATTACTGTTTAATGTTGTTAGTGAACAACATCCAAATTCAGGAGGTAAGGTTTTGATTTTTTTTTAATTATTGATTTTTTTTAATTTCTTTTAAAGCGAAGATTAAAAAGTTCATGACTTTTAATTAGCACTACTCTTGGAATTATTACTCAGTGAAACAGTAAGTTTACCACCAGACTGTTCCGGCAAGATGCAATCATATTAAAGTTTGGAAATAATTTACAAAAAGCAGAAGCATTCTCTTTATAATATTCATATCTAAAACAAAAGTTTGAAGTCTTAATTATCTAAAAGGCAAGTCTTACTGTTTGACCACCAAAGCATTTTCCTTTTATCCTCAAACATCCTTAATTTTCAAATGATCCTCAACATTTTCATACAAATTACACATATATACATATAGTAAAGCTCATATTTAGACGATCGTTATGATTTTTTAAAATCTATTTCAATACTTACACTTGAACAGAGCTTTATCATATTTTCAATCTAAAGTGATATAATCAAAAATCAAAATTTAAAACCTAATTGATTTTAAAAAAAAAATCAGACCATCCTGACTTGAGACTACATATATATATATATAAAATAAACTTTTATTTCCATTTCATTTATTTCATTAGTGGCTATACCCCACATCTATGTACTCTCCACCATACTTTGAACACCAATTCCTCCATAAATACCCTTATTGGGAGAGTGTGTCTAGCACACTTCCTCATCAAACCCCTCTTCATTAATCACTTATCTTCTTCCTCATCCCATCTCCTTAATCAACCCCTTCTCTCTTCCCATGGCTTCCACACAAACATCCCTAAATCATGACCAAAAACATGTCATCCCCACCAATGATCTCGAGCAACAAACAAGCTTAGAACTCGAAACCAAAGACTTCGACTACTCGAAACGCTCGCAATGGCTGCGTGCAGCTGTCCTCGGAGCAAACGACGGGCTAGTCTCCACCGCGTCGTTGATGATGGGCGTGGGAGCAGTCAATCAGAGCATAAAGGTGATGATACTAACCGGGTTCGCGGGATTAGTAGCCGGTGCTTGTAGCATGGCCATAGGAGAGTTTGTGTCTGTGCATTCGCAGTTGGATATAGAAGTGGCCCAAATGAAGAGAGACAAACAGAGGGTAAGTGGTAATGGAGAAAGAGAAGGAGAAGAAGAGAAAGAGAGCTTGCCGAACCCATTGCAAGCCGCAGCAGCATCGGCTTTAGCCTTTTCGGTGGGTGCATTAGTGCCATTGCTGGCTGCATCGTTTATAAAGGACTACAAAGTGAGGCTGGGAGTGGTGATTGGGGCAGTGACCTTGGCTTTGATGGTTTTTGGTTGGTTAGGTTCTGTGTTAGGGAAAGCTCCTATTTTAAGGTCTTCTGTTAGGGTTTTGGTTGGAGGTTGGCTAGCCATGGCTATAACCTTTGGGTTAACCAAGTTGATTGGCTCAAGTGGACTGTAACTCTCCCCCACACCCCTCACAATATTCATGTGTACTCTTTGAGTGAGCTGTAATTAGCTTTATATATATAATTTCCATCTTTTTAAAAAAGAAGTTTTTGTGCTTAATTTTTTTTTTGGGATGAAGAGTATGCTGAATCTATATATTTGTATTTAGAAATGATAGATTTATAATATTCTCTGAAGCATCTACCCAAAAAATTATATATGAATAAACATTTCACCGAAGGCTTTGTATATATAGCTTTTTCTATGATTATATATATCTCTCATATTATAAGAACCTTCTGTTTTAATTTTTTTTTTTATCTTCATTTGTGTCCAATCATTGATAGAATCTCACATTATGATTTTAAAAATAGATTTTAATACACTTTGGTATTCTTAAAAATTGAATTTGTTCACATAAAAGTCAATATAATTAATTTTTCCAATTGATACCCTGTAATTCGAAAAAAAATTACATATTTGTTCAATTTAGTTAAAATTGACAAATTCTTTCAACTTAGAAGATACGCATATAACACTAATTTTTTTATTTTTTATTGTACCAAAAATTAAAAAACAGAAAAGAAATGTTTGAAATTATCTATGGTTTATCTTTCCTTTTCTTAGTTATTTTTTAATTTATAGTACAATTAAAAGTGGAAAAAACAAATTATAAGGGTCACTTGTTATGCACGTGACCTCTCAATTGACGAAATCTGTCAATTTTAACTAAATTGGACAAATATGTAATTTGTTTTATCAAATTATAGGGTATCAATTGTACAAATTAATTGTAGATACTTTTATATGAACATATTCAATTTTAAATGATACTAAAGTGCATTTAAACCTTAATTTTTTTTTCCATTTGGTTTAATTTATTTCTTCATTAATTCATAAATGATATGATATATCATATTATTGATGAATAGGAATGAAATAGAAGATCCCCGACCTATATCTCTCAAATGCACATGTACTCGCGCGTACAAATAAACTTTAGCATTCATTCCTTTAATTTCTTGCTTGTGTCCACCACTTTCAACTATATAATTTGGTAAGGAAGTTAAAGTTTTGTACATCAAAAAAAATGTCAAGGACTATTTACCAAAAAAAAAAGTAAAGAATAATAGTTATAATATAAAGGACATTGACCAAAGTTTTGATAACGACTTTTTAATATGCATTTTAGACTGAAAAAGGTTATCACAATAAAAAGCTTAACCATTCAACAAAGCCAATTCTTTTGGAACTTTGTATTATTATCATACATAAAGCATAGGTATATGTAATACCAATCAAGTTGTGTTGGCATAATATTCATCAAAAAGTTGTTTTGGCGTAATTGAACTTGAACCAAGTGTCAAATTCGTTGATATATGGTCACATTTTTTTAATGGATAGATTCATTGTAAAAAGACTTATGAATATGTAAAAATGTTATGACAATCAGGTATGTTATAATGTTTTTGATTTTTGTTTTTTTACTTTTTATTTTTGGATTGTGAATTCTATAGCTTTTAAGAATGTTTCGTTTTTAAAAAAGTTTAAAAAATAAAAAATAAAAAATAAAAATCCACACTTCACGCATTATATGTTGGCATCAGTTTCGTTTTATATGATTTATATATATATATAGGACTATGTGTATCAAAAGTTATAGAACAATAGAAAAGTTGAGAGTTCAAAATATTTTACGAAATGGCTAATTAGGAATGGTAAGTAAGATAGCTGGCATTTGTAACACTGTGCTGAGCTCATGGAAAATGATAATAAAAAGGGGGATATTTAGCCTCTTAAAACTTATTTAAGCTAGAGGCATAGTGAGTATATTTCGTGTGACAAACATGGGACTCAACAATTCAATATGGTTGATGATGCTAATATATACATTGTTGCTAAGAAGAGTGATTCACGGATATTAATTGTGTTCAGAAGAAGGCAAAACTAAAGGGATATACAAACAGTATTCAGAACGTGTTTCGATCGTCATGAACTGTGTAAAATTAAATTAAAAATTTGTAATTGAGGAATGGCATACGCTTCTTAGTGCAAACCGCGTGCTTTGAGTGATATTATTCATATATTAAATGTCTGATTTTCTGTCTACCTTCCATGTTGACATAATGTAATTAAAACAATTAGTTATGTATATATAAAAATTCTCAAGTACATTTTTTAATTTATTCACATCTTATTAAAAACAATACGCCTCATAGATAAAGAAAAGAAAGATTAATGAAACATATAATTCAACTCTATAAACATCGATCTTAAACTTTGTAATCTAGATCTTAATGATGTATTCTATTTTTGACAAAATCGCCCCGTGTTTATAAACTAAACCTATATGCTACTTGTAACTCACGCAACTCACGCAAACAAGCAAGAACAAAGAGATGAACTAAGAAAAATGTAATTGAGAGAAAATTCCTTTCTGATACTTCAATGAAAAACTTGTGAAATAATAAAGTTACATTTGCAAGCTTAGTTCTTAAATACTAACAGCTTGATACTCTAACTGAACCACGTGACTAACAATCACGTGAACAATACGTAGCTAACTTGCATTAGTTAGAATCAACTACACCCAGCTTACTTTCCTTTATCATAGGACTGCTTACATGTCATACTTATAGTAATATTCCTAATACACCCCCTCAAACCAAAGGCAGATACAAAGTAAAACAGACTTTGGTTTGCAGATTGCTTACATGTCATGCTTATAGTAATAAAGCTAGAAAGAGGGAAGTATTTTTAACTGTGGTCTTAGAAATAGAAAACGAGCTGTTCCAAGTACTTTAATAAACAAATCAGCAACTTGTTCTTTAGTAGGAACATAACGAATTTCCAGAAACTTGTTAAGAACTTTGTCTCGGACAAAATGTATGTCAATTTCAATGTGTTTGGTACGTTGGTGAAGAACAGGGTTGCAAGCCAAAGTAGTTGCACTTAAGTTATCAGTCCAAACAATTGGGGACGACAAACTGACTTGAAGGTCTATAAGCAAATTATGTAACCAACATAGTTCTAAAGCAACATGGGCAAGAGCTCTGTACTCAGCCTTAGTATTTGAACGAGCCACCACTGATTACTTCTTAAATATCTAGGAAATTAAGTTTGGTCCAAGAAAAATAGTATAGCCACTGGTTGATCTGCAATCATCACGATCACTAGCCCAGTCAGAGTCTGCAAAAGCATGAACAAGTAGCTTCCTAGATACTTGGATGGTAAGATCAAAATCCATGGTACACTTCAAGTATCGTAGTAATCTTTTGCAGCTTTCCCAGTGAGTTGAAGTAGGACACTGAAAATACTGACTGAGCTTGTTTATAGCAAAGACTATGTCTGGTCGTGAGAGTCAGATACTGAAGAGCTCCAACAGTACTTCTATAGAGTTTTGGATTGTGAAGAGTGTCCTCTTCATGAGTAGATAGAATTTTGCTAGCCATCATTGGTGTAGGATAACAATTAGCTTCAGCCATTTTTGTTTTGTGAAGTAGATCTCGAATATACTGAGACTGAGTAAGAACCATAGTGTTATGATTCCATTTTACTTCAATTCCTAAGAAAAAATTCAATGAGCCAAGATCTTTGAGTGAAAATTGAACCTTCAAGGTGGAAATTAACTTTTGAATATCACACAAGGCAAGACCTATAATTAGAATATAAGTTTTTGAAGTTTTCAAGACAAAGAGGGAAGTGTCAGCTACTGAGTTCTTGAATCCTTGTGTAACAAGAAAGGTCTTTAGTTTTTCAAACTAGGCTCTTGGTGCTTATTTAAGACCATAGATAGCTTAGGTTAATTTGCACACATGATCATGATGAGCAATACTTCCAAAACCTTGAGGCTGAGACATAACATTTCTTCTTTTAGGTCACCATTTAAAAATGTATTGTCAAAGTCTAATTGTTGCACTGGCCACTAGAGAGAGACTGCCAAACTGAGAACAAGCCTTATGGTAGTAGGCTTAATAACTGGACTAAAAGTCTCAGAAAAATCAAAGCCAGTCTTTTGATGAAAGCCTTTTGCCACTACCCAAGCTTTGAACCTATCAATAGAGCCATAAGCTTTTCTTTTGATTCAGAAAACCCACGTATGATCAACTACATTCATATGAAAAGAATAGGGTCCAAGAGTCCAGGTACCATTTCTTTGAAGAGCTTTAAATTCAAGTTTCATGGCTGCATACCACTTAGGATGTCTCAAGGCTTCTTTAACAGAAATCGGTTTTGTGGAATTAAGTAGTGACTGAATAGGATTTTGAATAGCTGTATAGGCTTTTGGCTTGAAAATACCATTTTTTGATCTTGTTGTCATAGAGTGGTGATTTGGAATAGCTAGAAGAGAAGAATGATTTAGAGAGGAAGAATGAGAGGAGTTGAAGTTCAAAATAGGAAGATCAACAAATAGCTGAAGCTTAGATGAAGATGAAATTGGTAATTGAGAATGTGAATTAGAAGTGTTTGAACAAGAAGATGATATGGAGTTTGAAGAAGTTGGTGGAACCAGTGAGGGACTTTTGAAAGAACTAGAATGAGAGGTGGAGTCAGTACTAGAAGATGATGAATGAACTTCAAAAGCCATATTAGGTGACTGAATAATAACGAGAGGATTATTTGAAAAAGAGGGATAACTATGAGGTTTAAGAGCTAAAGTAGGAGAATCACCAAAACCAGAAACAAATGGAAACTCAGTTTCATTAAAAATGACACTTTGAGATAGATAAACTTGACCATTTGAAGCCAAACACTTATAGCCATTGTAGTGATCTTCATAACCAATAAAGACATATTTTGTAGAATGAAAATCAAATTTATGTCTATTATAGGCTCGAAGAAAAGGAAAACATGAGTAGCCAAACACATTAAGTTAAGAGTAGTCAGGAAGTTTATGAAATAGAACCTAATATGAGGTTTTAAAGTTCAAAACTGACGTAGGAAGTTTGTTTATAAGATACACAGTTGTATGAAATGCCTCCCACCAGAAAGACAGAGCCATCTTAGCATTTGAGAGTAAACATAAATCCATTTCAACAATGTACCTATGCTTATTTTCAGCTTTTCCATTTTGCTGATACAAGTGAGGACATGAATGTTTGAAACTAATTCCAAGTGCTGATAAAAAGGGTAGAAAAGGTCGATACTCTCCTCCCCAATCTGAGTGTAGAACTTTAAGTTTAGTTTCAAACTGTCTTTCAGCCATAGGAAGAAATTTCATGAACACACCAATAGCCTCAGATTTGAGCTTCAGTGGATATATCCAAGTATATCTTGAATAGTCATCTATAAAGTGTGATGTAGTAATGATAGCCCTCTTTTGATGTTACAGGTGCTGGTCCCCATATATTTGTGTCAACCAATTCCAAACGACTTGAAGTCTTGGACTAAGATAGTGCGAAAGTGCATTTGTGACCTTACCACATTGTCAGGCATCACAAAAACTTGTTTATGTGGCAATTTTTGAAGTAGGTTTATACATGGCTAACACCCTCTTAATAATATGAGAAGAGGCATGTCCTAACTTCTTATGTAAAATGTGAAAATTGCCTTTATCATCTAGATTAGAAACTTTAGCACTAGTATCTTTTGAATTTTGCATAGTAACATTGAATACTTGTTTCTTTGGAGAGATGTCAATAATAGATGCATCAGATGGTAGAGGTACACAATCAAATTTCAATTTTGAAGTATTTTCATTATCAAGCTGATTTGAAATATCAGTACAATTGAAATGCTCATTAGGCTATGCTACAGAATTACAAATAGCAGAATTTCTAGTATAAGTTGACTGTGGTGAATTTGTACTACTTGAATTAGTTGTGGTAGAACAAGTAGAGGATAAAATTCCAGTCAATACACAGCAGCTTGTATTATAGGCTGAAATTTGCAAATGTTTATTTTTATTGAAAACTAAAGGTAGATCTCTAAATCTGAGAGCAACAGGAGCAGAAATCTGATAGGGCACTTGGAGCTTGTACAAACCATCTTCAAGCACGCCTTGTAGTATCACTAGACCTAGCTTTTTGTCCTTAATCACACATGAATGATTAGTAAATTCAATAACCACATTATTATCCATGGTGAGTTTAGAAACACTTAGGAGATTCTTGGCAATTCAAAGGACAACAAGCACACTTCTAAGTAATAAACTGTATTTAGGAAAATGAAAAGGTTGGATAAAAGTTGTACCTATACCAGCAATGTCAAGACCCTGACCATTACCAATAAAAAGTTTATTGTTTCCATTGTAGTCCATCTGCTAAGTCAAGTTTGCCTCATTGGCAACCACATGATTAGTTGCACCCGAGTCCAAATACCAATTTGGATCTCCAACCAAGATTGGTGTGGCATCCATGTTTGCTGAGGGATTGTCATGACCAAAAGATGAGGATGGTCAAGAAATGGAGTGAGGTGAGGTTCCAAAACCAGAATTCATACCATTTGGAGGAGGATAGTTAGGATTGAATCCAAAACCACCTCTATTGTCCATCATGTTGTCAAATTGAGGCATATTCCCAAAATGTGATTGTTGCACAAAATTAGCAGTATTAACATCAGTATGTCCAAAGTTAGAGTTTCCAAATCTTGAACCATTAAAACCTTGACTTGGAAAGCCTTGAAAACTGTTTGGTTGATAATTCCCTTGAAAATTAGTTGATTGATGGATTCCAGGATGAAATTGAGAGTTTGATCCTTGAAAAACAAAGTTTCCTGAATTGTAGTAACATGCATTTGCTGTCCAATTCGATTACAAATCTGACACTGTGGCCTAAAATTCCTGCCACTTCTGCCACGACCACGGCCAAACATTCCTCTACCATTGAATCTATTCCTATTGTCATCAGATCTATTTTGACCATAGGAATTATCATATCTAACTTGAGTTTGATTTGAATTAGATGATTTAACATAATCACTGTTCTAATTTCCAAAGTTATGGTTTGAGGAATTTGTTGTAACCATATTAGCAGAATTAAACACAACAAGAGTATTGAGTTGCTCAATTTGAGTTTCATAGTGAATGAGATACCTTTTTACCTTTTGTAGTGTAGGTAGAACATATTGACTTGTGTAATTGACCACAACCGTCTCAAATTCAAGTCCCAATCTTGTCAGAATGCACATCACCAATTCTTTCTCAGAGATGAGAAATCCACCACCAAAGAGTTGATATGCCAATTTCTTCATTTTCTTACAAAATTCAACAACTTTCAAAGAGCCTTTCTTCATTGTTTGAAGTTGACTACGCAGATGAAGCATAGGCATTTCAGATTGTGGAGCATAGGTTTCCTCAACCGTAATCCAGAGTCTTCGAGAGGATTTTAAACCAACAAGTCACCTAATTTCGTAGTAGCAATAGTAGAGATCAGCCAACCAAGTAAGATCTGATCCTGCAAGATCCAGATTTGCTCTTCTTTTGGAAGAGTTGCAAGTGCTTTTCCAGAAACTTTCTTGATGCCAGCCATAAATTCATACATGAAAATTGGCTCATCTTCAAGAATGTATTTGTCGAGTTGATAACCCTTGAGAATCTATAGAATCTGCGACTTCCATACTAAAAAATTTATCTTCATCGAGCTTAACAATGTTGCTCGGAAAAGGAGATACTGTGACTAATGAGCCGATCAGTTTTTCTAAAATTGTTAAACTTGAACTTTCTGCCATTTTTGAAGCTTTAGGATCTACATCTATATGCTCTGATACCATGTTTATAAATTGAACCCGTATGCTACTTGTAACTCACGCAAACAAGCAAGAACAAAAAGATGAACTAAGAAAAATGTAATTGAGAGAAAATTCCTTTATGATTACTTCAATGAAAAACTTGTGAAAGAATAAAGTTACATCTGCAATGTTAGTTCTTAAATACTAACAGCTTGATACTCTAACTGGACCACATGACTAACATCCATGTGAACAGTATGTAACTAACTTGCATTAGTTAGAATCAGCTACACCCAGCTTATTTTCCTTTATCATAGGATTGCTTACATGTCATACTTATAGTAATATTTCTAATACCCCGAGATCCATCCAGGATTTCTAGAGCGGTCTCGTTTTGAAAAACCCCACCGAATATTCCACAAAAAATTGAGTAGAACCTTCCTTAAAATATGGACTACAAATAAAATAAAGGTCTCAAACCCTATATCAAACACAAAAATATATCCAAATCTTGTATATCATCAAAGAGCATCTTCAATAGAAAATATAGATAGTTGTGTATGTGACATAAAAATAGACATTGTTTAAATTTATATAGTATGAATGTACATTTAATTCAAAAATTATTCTCCAATGATAATGTGCACATATGTTATTTATGATTCGTAATTCATATATATATATATATATTTTATTAAGTATTTTAGTTTTTGAGCAAATTAGATTTTTAAGAAAAATTTTACTTTTGTAAAAATTTAACAATCTCTGTCAAAGTCGCTAGAAATAAACATTCACTTTAACAATGTCAATGTCACGTCAGCTTGCCATCTATTATAGACATTACCATTTGAGCATATTTTTTCAAAATAATATTTATATTTACTTATGTGATATGTTAATTTTAACAATACATATCCTATTAGAGATGTTCTAAAAATACTAATTTATGACTAGAACGAGAAAAAATGTAATCAAATAACTAGGACAAGCTGTCAAATAAAAATAATAGACAAGGACTGCTGGAAGAGAATGAATCAAGGGAGCGTGATGCCCGGTGGTAAAATTGCCAATTGTCATCTAGAACTTAGGGTAACAAGTTAAAAATACAAAAGTGAGAAAATAATCTCAGTGATTGAACAAATTATTATGAAAATACTCATTGAACTTGAAATCGTTCTTTTTTTCTGAAAACTTCACTTTTTAATTTTTCAAAAAGTTCTTCTCTTTTAAAATGCAGTTCACAAAAGCCAATTTAATATCTCAAAAATATTGAAATATAAAAAACTCAATGCTAGTAAGGATAACACGTTCTGTAAGGCCTTAGGCAGGAAAAGAAGATAGGGCCTCATAGGATTTGTTTTATATAATGTTATTTTTCTACTTAATTATTTCTATATTTTTTTATTAAAAATTATAATGATTAAAAACAAAAATATTTATAAGAAAACAATCATACAAATAATTTAGTGTAATACATTAACTATTACAAAATATAAAAATAAAAATTTAAATCCAGTCCACGATTTGAGAGAAAAATAAAAGGATTTAGTGTAATACACTAGATTTTTCAATTTTCTTTAAAGTAATGAAGATATTTTGATTTATAAAAAGATATATTACACGTTATTTCAAAGGAGGAAGAGCTGCCAATTTGTTTTTTTAATTGAAAATATATATTTTTATTAAAGGAAAAATTGAAAAAGGCATTCAAGTAATTAAATTGTTGAACTTTTTTTTAATAACAACTTGAAGAGTTTAAGTTTAATTTTTTTTTCAATTTGTAGGTGATAAAGTTTTGAAGGAGATGAAAAGTAATGAAGGAAACACGTAAAATTAAAGAGAATTAGTAAATAACAACCTTTGTTTAAATGTTAGATTAGTCAAACCATTAATGTATTAAATTATTACAATTTTAGTTTTTTTTTTAAACGGATGCACAATTAATCACCTATAATTCTATTTCAATTTATATAATAATTATATATTTTATTTTTTTCTTTAAAATAACTTTATTAATTTGATCAAATTTGGGGGACTAAGGCAACTGCTTTGGTCGCCTTACCCCAAAGCCGGCCTTGGGTCAAATGGTGAAGGTTGCAGGTGTCGAGTTTCACGCGTGAGGGAGGAGAAGAATGGGGGAGAAAACAATTTTCAAATAAAACAAAATAAAAATAAAATTTAGTAAATAAATATATATATATATATATATATATGTGTGTGTATATAATCGAATATGCCAATATAATAATAAAAACAATATAATTTAAAAATAAAAATAATCAATTTATAAATAAGTGGGACCAAAATAACCAATAACCAAAACATCTTTAGTATTGTTTAGACCAAAATTTTTAATCCCTTGCTCGAAACTAAACGTGCTCATAGTCTATGATCTCGTGTTGATAAGTTCTACACGATAATATTAAAGTCAAAATTAAAATTTAAACATACAAAAAATCAATTCTCGAACCCATATCATATCTAACTTTATCAGCTGTAGTTAAAAAATTGAAAATTTAGATATTTTCACAGAATGAATTATTACTATTTTAGCTCTTCATACTTTATTATTTATAGTGAACACAAGAATTTCTATATATATGGGATAAGATATATCATATATAACTGTGCCCTTTGGACCTGGAGTCATCAGAGAAGGGCGTGTGGGGTTAAGGGAATCCCAAAGATGGATTTAATATATCCATCGTCTATTGGTCGAAATAGCATGCTTTAGTTTTTGCATATCTATATCAACTTGCCTTGCGAATCCTTTGCTTTTTCTTTAGGGGAGCAAATAAAAATAAAGTAAAAACTTAATTGGCTCTTTTTATATGTATTGCTTTGCCTTTGCCCTTGAATTTGCTTCTTAATTGTTATAGGCTGAGACCAGCTATCTATGAGAATTTAGAGGTGGGGGCTAAAGGGGTTCATATATTTTGATTTGACATTATCCACCATGGATTTCGAAGCGGATTTAGTACTCAATTTGATAATTAGTTATTGCATTTCAATATCAAACAGACACCTATACAATTATTATTCACTTTTATTAAGGGTGTATAAAGTAATTACTTTGGTGTAATTGGAAACTTTTACTTATATATGGAAGGAGACTTGTGCAAGATTTTAAACTAAAAGTCGAATAACATCCTATTAGGCTTTTATAGCCCTTAATAAACAGATAAAATTTATATGAATCTAACAACTTATTAGCAGTTATAAGAGCCGCTAACAGGATATTTCTCGATTTTTGTTTTTCTTTTGGAGAGAATTTTCAAGGGTATATATATACTCATTTTATTTTTTCAAATAAAAAAAACTCAAAAAAAAGTGTATATATACATTATTTTTGTAGAGTGGACCACTATCACTTGAAGTGATAAAGAACTTCAACATATCATAGAGAAACTGCTAACTCCATTATTTCATATCGCTCTCAATCTTTAGCTTGTTTTTCCTTTTTTTTTTTTGTTGGAATTGCCAATCTTTCGCTTTAACATCTTACAGCTTTTTGATTAATTTACTAAAAATCATAATATGAGAAATATTTGATACTCTGTTACAACTTCGATTCATTTCACATTTTTCTTTCATCTTTATCATCACTTTTTTTTTTTCTCAATAAAATAGTTATTTCAAGTAAATTTTGTCCTATATATATATATCAGTCATGTTATTATAAAGTATACTTGATAATTTTAAAATGCAGACATTTACTAATAATAGTAATAAATTACGCTTTATTATTTATTTGTCACTAATAGTATACTATAAATGAAGGTCTATAAGGTCCATCTAAGTACTTACAGAGAGTTCAAGTTCCACTAAGATATTATGATTTGAAAAGAATAAAAATAGAATCAATTAATTAAGGTATTGAGATTATATTGGCTCATTATACTGGAAGAAAATGTTTTGAACTATAAGTTATTTTAGCAGAGTAGCTCTGTTCATCTTCTCTCATGTCTTTTTTTTTTGGTAAACCCTCATGTCTTGGTTGTCACTAGTACCTTTACTTAGAAGGTGTAAAGGCAATTTCTTTGAAGTTGTTATGAGTAATAGTACCTTTCCTTCTAAAATTTGGAGAAGCATGGCATTTGGGTTATGCATTGATCTCCATGCTAGATTTCATAAAAGAGCATTTTATTACAAATTTAATTTTTAATCCCAAACATCATTTTGGTTTTATTAGATTATTTATTTATTTATTTTTGTTTGTTATGTTATTCCTCTTGAATTGCCATTGCTTGGTACCAAAAACATGTACAATAATGTTAGAAGTACCAACAAATCTACCGGTAAGTTTATCAAATGATAAATTCTATTATATTACTGGTTTATATTTAATTACATTAATCTTTTATATATAAATACATATATATGCTGGAAACATCAGTGGGCCTAAATGCATATTACATATGATGATAACAATACTAAAAGGGGGTAAGATATACAACACACAAAAATTATAAAAAGATTGGAGATGCACATCCAAATGGGTAGTGCAGAGCTCCTAGAAAGCTCACAATGACTTGCACAGAAAATTAATTTTCAAACAAACACTTCTATAACATATTTGAGTTGGATTGGCCATCTTACAATCATAGTTACACTACATACTTATTTATACTAACACTTCTATGTTCTATGAACTAAATACTAATCTAGCACACATATCCATAAACTCTAACTAATAATTATACATGTATCATTCATATACACGTATACGAACTCAACACATATACATTCACTTAAATAAATTATCACACGTGTTTATCCATCTAAGCATAAATACCATATATTTAACTAGGCTAGATTACGTTCCAACAATATATTCTTTGTGTTTCTTACTTAATATTGAACATTTTATCAAAAAAGAAAAAAAATAGTTGAACATTGATTTATCAAGTAAATCAAAAATAGGTTGATTCTAAAAGGACAACTTGAATCTTAACTGAGTAATTATCACCATTTTATCACTGTCACTTGTAGGCTATAACAATTATTAATTTATTTTAGGATTATTGTATTTCAGTACCTTTCATTTTTGCTATTTAAGCTTTCGACTTTCAAGAGTTGTCATTTCATCTACAATTTGTTGCAAATTAAACCATGTTTGACTTTTGAGCTGCATGGATGTTAATGGCAATTCCATGCGAGTTGAAAAAAAAAGGCAATCTTTTTTTTTTTTTTTTAAATAAAATGTACTAAAATGCAAAATTATAAAATTAGAAAGGAATAAAATTGCATTTGGCTAAATACATTTAAATACTTTTTAATTTTGAAATTTTACACTTTAGTATGGAATTTAATAAAAAATTTAACAATAATTTTAATACCTTCTAGTTTGTAATTGCTAATTTTGCACATTAATGTGTTATATTTTTATGGTACGCATGGCTTCATCTAAATGGCTATATGTATCCACATCATATTCCACCTCAATACACCTTTTGTATTAAATAATTCTCATAATTGTAACTTCTAAGAATCAAGGCCTAAATCATAAAACTGTAAAAATCAAAATATCAAAATGCAATAAATAAATCTCTTTTAACTTTTGAAACAGAAAATCTAAGACAATATAAATAGAAAATTTAAACTCATAATATTCTGTCACATCATAAATGATGATCCACTGGTGGTTTTTTTTGTTTTTGTTTGGGTGAATATGATCCATTGGTGTTGAATAGCATTTTCTATGTTAGTTATATGTAATATGTTTGTAATACAATGTGAACTTTCCTCTGTTTATCACCAAGGAAAAAAAATCAAATAAAATAAAAAGAAAGAAGATGAAGGTCAATGGCATTGTGGCTTATAATTTGTTGCTTTTAAAATATATATAGTTTAGCTTTTATTTATAAAAAAGTCAGCGTGGAGGTTCATTTGTTAAGCTTAACCTTAGAATGCAGACAAAAAAGGGGGTTCTCTCAATGCTTAAAATCTGCAAAAATGTCAACTCGATTGCTTTGTAAAGATACGAGTTTTAATTTCCTTTAAATTTAGTGGCACTAAACTTGCATGTTATTGTTTGGAAATTAATAATACGAATTAATATCTTAATTACTTTATTAAATATATAATATATATAGATGTTTGGAAATTAATCATACTATTTAATATATTAATTACTTTATTAAATATATAATATATCTATACATATATTAGTTAATTTTTATACTATAATTATACTTGTTATAACGTTGTACTACCTACTTATTATCAATTATATAAAATATATTTATATCACTTTCATATATATCAAATTTCGCTGACATAAAAATGTCGACACGTTATGCAATAGATGAGAAGGAAGTGACTTTCATTCCATTAAATAATTTCTATCATGGCTAAAGAGGAAGTTGAAGATCTAAGAAGAAAAGAAAAGAAAAGGAAAAAAGAAGATCGATCATGAAGTTCACAAAGAAATACAGGGAATTCGTAAAGGAACAAGGTAAAGAATTACCAATCATTCAGCTGAAGAAGCACAAGGGTGTCTTAAAGAATTGTGAAATCAAACACCTACTTGTCCAAGACAGAAATAATGAGCCACTATTTGATTTGCAGTCTGATTGTCCAGGTCTCAAGTGCCTATAATTTTTATTTTTCGCAAATAAAAAAAAGTTATTTACTTTTTCTTACTTATCTGATCTTTTATATTTTTGTACTCTTAGTTGTTTAAACTAAAGGTTCTAATGGTTATTTTGATTATCAATTCCTAGCTATATTCTTTTTTTATTTTTTATTTTCTGCTAGTTTTCATATTTTGGCTGCATGAGAAGCTTTTCTTTTTAATTCTTGAAACATAGCAAATTAAATTTGCAAATTCATTCGGTCCTTGAAAAATAAAAATTTTAACAACATTTTTTTAATATCTTTTAATTATAAAGAATAATGTTAATTGAAAAAGTCTGTTTAATTTAATTTAATTTAATTTTAATCCTTGAATTATATGTATGTTTCAGTATGCGATGGGAGTTTCTTCCCTTCTCTTATGGTGGACATGTATGGCGTTGTAAATTTCTTCAACAAGCATGCAAAGAAATTGCTAGAGTCCCACTTAGCTTCTGGCTTCCACAAATACGTTTTGCTTATGAAAAACAAATTGCAAGGAATAAGTCACCCAAATTTGATAAACCAAGGGAATGAACTTCTAACCTATGCAATTGTCAATTCAGTTGCTATAAGCAAGATCTTAAAGAAATACGACAAAGTACGTAAGCTCTTTTATTATTATCATTATTATTATTAATTGTTTGAATTACATATATATATATTTTTTCATTAATTAATTTCCCTTTTGTTTTTCTTATATATATATATATATACGATCATCAGGTTCATTGCTCTATGAAGGGACAAAGATTCAAACAAGAAGCTCAAACCAAGCAACTCGAGCTCTTGAAATCCCCATGGCTTTTCGAACTACTTGCATTTCACATCAATTTGAGAGATATCAAAGATGAAACTCAAACCTCACCAAATTTGTTTGACTGCTTGCTTCGTGTAGATCAAGCAGATTCAAGACCATCACTTTTAGTGACTCTTTTCAACTCCATAACGCTAAATCTTGACTTAATGTGTCCAATTTGTTTGGTGAGTATTATAAGTGTACAATTTCACATGCTATTAAGATTAAATTAAGCTTATGATGGATTTTCTCACTATTTAATTAATTATTAATAATAATAAATGACTAAAAAAGTATTCATTTGTATTTGTATTATTCAACAGGAGACAACTTTTGATCCAATTTCACTTTCCTGTAGCCATATCTTCTGCTATATGTGTGCCTGCTCGGTTGCATCGGTAAACATTGTGGACGGTCTAAAGGCTGCTCATCCTAAATCAAAATGTCCTATATGCCGCCAAGTGAGTTCTTATATAGTTGGTCGTACGGAGTTAATAGCAATTAGCGTGCAAATATGTATTATAGTCAGTCTCAAATTATGACTGATAGAAATAAAAATTAACTTAGCATTTTGTTTACAAAATCCTAATTTTCTTTAACATTCAATTTTCAGGCTGGGGTATTTGGAGGTGCTGTGCACTTGGATGAGCTAAGCATGTTATTGAGACGAAGGTAATTTAATAACGTACTAGTTGTGTTTTTTCATTAATAATTTGTTGTACAATTTCATCCTAATGGTAGTGATTAACTTGTTTATTTACTGTTCTAATTCTTTTTTGTTTTATGTTATATGTAGTTTGCCTGAGTATTGGAAAGAGCGTTTTCAAACGGAAAGAAGAGAGCGAATTAAACAAGTAAAGGAGCATTGGGAGTTCCAGTGTCGTGCTTTTATGGGATATAAATGAAAGTCACAATTACACATAAATCAAATTTTTGTTAATAAAAAAAATTAATAAAAGGGTTGAATAATAATACATAATTTTTGTTTAGCTTGTTCCCACTAACTATTCTCTTCCACATAGTTTGTAACTTGGCTTAAACATGACCATACAATGCCAAAGTATTTAATTTGAAAATGCGTAATTTTAATCTCATATATAAACGTGAGTATACAATTTGTTTCCTCAAACAAGGTCAAATCCCTCCTATATATATATATTTTATATGCATACGCACACACATACACATAAATAATCAACTTTATAATTTTAAAATCAGAACTTTTTTTTTTTTAATTTTTGAATCGCTTTAAAAATTAAAATTATAAAACACATTTTATGGTTCATCGCATGTCCTGTAGAGTTTATTTTTCTCAAATAAAAATATTTTAACATTTTGACAAATTCATATTTAGTCATTAATTAAATTTTAAATATTGGCATTTCATGTTATCCAAATCTTAATAAAAAAAAGCTTGATAGTAAAGCGTAGTCAGCCGAGAACCTGATAGAGGAAAGAGTCTTGAGGAGTCCAACATTCGGCCAAACATAATTTTATGTGCTCACTAATCGGCCATAATTATTTAAGTCAGGTCAACCTTATAATTTTAGAAGTAGAATTGTTTTTTCAGTTTTTTTATCACTTCATAAAACAAATTTATAATTCACCTAGTCCCTGATAGAGTTTACTTTTTCACAAATAAATTTTAGTATTTTAATAAATTCATAGTTCATCATTAATTGAATTTTAAATTTTAGCATTTTATGTGATCCAAATGTTAATAAAAAATAAAAATAAAAACTGATTTTAAAATTATTATATTGACTTAACCTGAACCTGACTCTCTCTCTCACTCTCTTTATATATATATTCTCATTTTAAAAATTAAAAATAAATAGACTTGATTATTTACAACTATTAGATTCATGTCATATTAAAACCATTACATTAATACATTTAATCCAGCGGTTGATTCAATCCAATTATCATCAACTTAAAAAATTCAGAATATCCTCACCTAAATACCATTGTACATATACAGTTGTTCTGTTGAGAACATGTTCTTGTTTTATGTTAGGCACCTAGTAATGTGGCAAATGTTAAAGATGACCACTTGCCCAACTAAAATTTTAATATTAAATCATTAATTGAGAATTCACCCTCACCATTTAACACATCAACATGCTCCTCTCTTATGTTAGGAACTTGTGAACATCATTGCAAAAATCAAAATTTTCAGCAAAATGTTTCATTTTTCATAAAGGTGGATA